>CAEGAE010018769.1:0-10407 GCA_903067095.1 Girardinus metallicus | reverse complement strand
TCATATATTTACAGAAACTGTTTACCAATCAATTCGATAATTCTGTGATATTTTCTGCCTTCCGTAAGCAGAACTGTTATTCTGGATACGTTCGAGTTGCTTGCTCTTTTCGTGTAGTTAATTCAGATTTTAGTTTTGTTTTTAAATCCATCGTGCCGTTCAAGACGCAGCGATGGTTGCCAAAACAAAACTGCAGCGTCTAGGCCTGTCACGATGAGAAACTGTCCCAGAAATTATTGCAGTAAATGATAAAATTGTTGTTTTGAGACCATTTTCAACTAATAATAATAATAATAATAATAATAATAATAATAATAATGGCGTATAAATGCAAGTATCCCCACTCAGAGATAATTCTGATTTCTCAACGCTGCAATTGAAAAATATTTGGAAAAAAAAATAGAAAAACAGTAAGAATTAAAATGGATTATGAATGTCTTTGTAACCAAAATTCAAAACATATTAACAGGCAAAAGGGGCAAGTAGTGCAAACCCATTTGTATTGTCTGCAGCGTTTTTTTCAACAATATCCAAGGGCAGCATCTCTTTTAATGATTGTTTAATGATATTAATCTTATTTTAATTTATTACGCAATAAATTGATTTATTGCTTTTTTGTGACAGGCCTAGCAAACATCTGAAAACAGACCCTGCAGTAAAACCTGACTAGCGTTTGGCTATCGATGGAATACATCCATCAATAACTCAAAAATCTTGTTGCATAAGAAATTAAATAAGATTCTTTTGCTTCCATAACTGCCTCTAAAGCTCATGGACGTAAACGGTATACAACCGGCAGCGTCACTTTGCATAATCAAACACGTTTCACCTGGATATCCTGCAATCTACAATCTGCCATGGCTGCTTTGTCATGAAAACAACATGGAGTCGAGGCAAAAAAAAGCCTCACGCTTTCTATAAAACCAGGAAGACCCGCTGAAAAGCGAAAAACAAGGCTGGCTAGAATATAAAAATAGGTAAGCTTAAGCATAGCTGCATAAAAAGCTTTAGGTTCGTCTACATTAGCTCAAAAGCTGAGTGCCGACGCATGTGGAAGACTATGAAAGCAGAAATGTCAGAAGCTGTTCGTATATTTCTTTTTTTTTTTTTTAAAATAAAAGCTACTCTCAGTTCTTCCGGAAGCTCTTTTAATATATTTCACGTTTACTTTATATATATACACAAATTTACTGTCATTTTCCACAGTTTTAGTCAGAAGGTTATATCCTCTCATCATGGCCATTATCATTTTTTTTATTTTATTCCATCATATAATTAAGTTTTTGGCCACTGTGTGAACAAGTTGGTGCGAGCATCATATTTTGGATCATCTTTAATCTAAAATTATATATATATATCTATATAAATAGATATATATATAATAATCATGACAACGATGAGCAGAACTTCTGAATAAAACTGTGTGAGAAATAAGGCAGAGTGACATCACATCCCTTTTAAAAATACTTTCTCTTCTGTTGCAGGTTCCCCATAAAACATCATTTATTGTTAAGCAACTTTGTTTTGAAGCCTTTCCTCTTTCTTTATGTGAGTAGACAATAAAAAAGAAAAGACAAAACGCTGCACTGTAGTGACCGATCACGGGAACGGCAGCATTTTGAGAAAAAATATGAGAAGAAGACACAAAAATTAAACTTTAAAGCAGCAGTATGTAACTTTAATAAAATATATATTTGTTGAAACTGTTGCTCAGCAAATGCTAACTAGTGCTAAGGCTAGTTAGCATGGCCACCAATAACAGTGGATAAATGTTTTTTCTGTAACGGTAAGTTGTTTCTCTGTGGTTAGCATGTTTAGCAGTGCGCTCACAAGGTTGATTGACAGCGCTAAGACCCTCCTCCTGACTCTGACTGGTTGTTTTTGGTTGGGAAACGATGACAGATTTACATACTGCAGCTTTAAATGGCAAATCAGATGCACGATGCCTCACTTTCAGCAAAAGGAGAAAGAAGTGAAGGAAAACTCAATTGTTTTTTTCTTTTCCACTGAAGAAACTCCGGTGGGGGTTGTGGAAAGCCCTTCGTTCAGGTGAAGCAGTGTGTGACTGGACTGCAGTTTCAGAAAAAAAACAACAAAAAAAACCCTGACCAGGCGTGGCTCAGCTGCAGCGGATTTTGGCCAAGAAATACGCCACGCTGAGGAAGATCCACACCACCAGCAGGTTGGGGCTGAGCGCCAACAGCGGCAGGGAGTACATGAGGCTGGGGTCCAGCCGCAGGTCGCGCACCGGCAGCAAGCCGCTCAGGTTCTTCTGGATCACACCTTCCCTCGTCCCAACGCTGCCCGGTATGGGGAAGAAGAAGAACGGGACGGAGGTGGAGCGGCAAAAGAGGAGGAAGAAAGCGACGGATGAGGAGGAAGGGATGTAAACAGATGGCACGCAGATATGCCAGCGGAGAGATGGCAAATTAATACGTGGGATGCGAGAACAAGGAAAAAAAACAACAACAAAGGAACAAAAACGTGTTGACAGAAAGCAGCTCCCACAAGGCGACGTCAAAACAACAACACCGATAAACAAATAAAACACAATCCGGCGAAAATGAGGCAGTTACACGACAAGAACCATGAGACGGGAAGCAGAGGAAGAAAAAGAGAGGAGAGAAAAAAAAAGGAGAAATTAGGAAAGATGTTCTTTAAAGAAAGGAAAGAAGAAACAGCAAAATGGTTCCCCATGTTTATCTCCTCTTAGACATGGATGGAGATGGAAGATGACGGAGAAGCGCGAAGCTCAAGGCATGCAAACGTTACGGGTGTGGGACAATTTGCTGCCGTCAAACATGCGTCTGGGGTCAAATCAAATCTGAGTTCATGTCGGCCGGCTGAGGAGGAGGAGGAGGAGGAAGAGGGGATCGCGTGCAGACGTGAGGAGGAGAAGGAGAAAGATGGAGAGACTTTAAACAGAGTGGCGCGAACATCTCTGGGATTTGTACCAAGCAGAGACATTTGGAGCACAACCAGGCAAGAGAAGCTGGGAGTCACATTTGCTGTGGATCAATATCGGTATCAAAACCAGCAGCAGCAGCAGCAGCAGCAGCAGCTCAGTCGCACCGTCTCCTGACTCAGATCAGCATCGTATTTCTGCAAGGCGGGGAGGGCGGGGGGGACAGCTCAGCCCGTTTCTTTTTTTCTCCCTTTGTTGGACGTAAACAGGCCTGCTTTTCACACTTACAATTTTGTATCTTATGACTGAACTTGTTTTCATTTTCCTGGGTTTTAAATCCTATATATATACATATGTATACAGACCCATTGGATAAACCAGTATACATTTGAAAAGTCCATTTATTATAGAAAACTTATCAGTAATTGATTACACATTATGTAGAAAGTTTCAAAAGCCTTTATTTCTCTTAATTATGATCATTTCCATTTACAGCTGATGAAAACATGGCATTTAAATTGGAATATTACACCAGACCAATAAAAAACTATTTTCAGAAATGGTTAAAAATGTGCAATAGTTGCATAAAGGCTATTTTCAAATTGTACTTTTGATCTGACAAACGTGACTCAGTGGGGTGTATTTTCTAATTTATTCAACATGTCTGTATATATAGCTTGTAAATCCATTACCCTGACTTTGCTTTATTGAAGTTATATTCAAAAATATAAGAAAAATTACTCTTAATTCTTTTGGAAATTTGCAGCAGTAATAGATTTTTCACATGTTTTCTGCTAAGATATTTTGGAGATTTTTTTTTTTTTTTTCTTCAGGCAAAAAAAAAGAAAAAAGAAAAATCTAAATTAATTACCATTACTGCACATTCCTACCGAGTTTGGAGAGACTTTATTGATGCTTTAGAATGTAACTGCTACGATTCAACAACTTGTACAATTGTCTTATTTCACAAATTTTAACTGAGTTTAGAGAGATTGGTTACTGTTACACTTACCTCTTTGGTTTAGTCTGAAAATTCTGCCAGTCATCAACATACAAGAACAGCAATGGGCCTAGTTCCACTAGGGGGCTCCACAGGTTGTTGTTTTGGAAGATTAGCTTTAAGCTAACTAAAATGATAGTAGATTTTAAGGGTTATTTTGTACATTAGCAGCTAATTAGCAAAATGCTAGCTCTTGTTTACTGCACAGTATGGTTTAATTTCAGTATGTTTAATCTACTTGGCCCTCATTCCTGCAGTCAACACAAACCTAAAACAAAGTTATTACTGGTAGCCGATGGACAAAAGGATGACAAAGGAAAACATGACGATGATTGTGGCAAAAACAATAAATCTGCCAGTTAAAAACAAAGTTTTTCCACTGAACTTTTTTTGTCTGACATTTGCTTTTGCTTTTTCAATCAAACCAGAACAGGCTGATTCTCCTACCTGCGCATGCAGTCGAGCGCCTGCGTGAAGACCTGCGGCGCCATGCCGTGTTCATGCTGCAGGATCAGGCACTGCTCCAGAGTGACCGACATGCCCGTCCGGTCTTTGGCGCTCTTGCAGCTGGTGAAACGGACTCCATTCAGTCGGCGGCAAATCTAATGCAGAAAAGCGAAGAGGTTTGAGCTTCGACAGGCCGATTCCTCCGTTCTTCTGCATTCAGAGGTTTTTAATCACCTCGGCCGCCTGCCAGAGGATGTCCACGTTCTTGTTCTTCCTGGCGTTGACGTTCTGGCCCAGAAACCTCAGCAGCTCAGGGAGGCAAGTCTGGGAGCGGGACCTGGGAAGGCCTGGGCGTAGAAAAGGACGGTTGCAGGAGTTTAAACTCTTTCGTTTCTTATATTCTGAGACGATACAGAAGAAGAAGCTTTTCCGAACTCACAGTCCTCAGGAAGAACTTCTTTGAACTGTTCATAGTACGAGTTCAGCCTGGAGAGACTCTCCACGTTGATGATTTCCTGCAGGGATGTGTCACCAAACCTGAGCGGCACAAACACAAACTCAGGATTCTTTTTTTTCCCACCTTCATTTCAAACTCTCTGGAGCACAAAATGTGAGTCTGTCTCACTTCTCGGCCAGCGTCTGCTGCTCGTTGATGCCCACGTTAAAGTGCACCGGCTGGACCCTCAGCAGCATTCCGCTCTGGATCTCCCGCGGCAACGCGTCGAACATGCTGCCCGGCAGCGGGATGCGGACATTGAAGCCGTCCCTGTTGCCCGTGATGATCGGCAGCATGTCGGGGGCGGAGCTGCCGGTTGCCTGGGTGACCTGAGTCAAAAAAAAAAATAATTCTCTTTTGATTTAGAATATTTGTACACAAATTACACTGCAAAAATGCACAAATTTGCCAAGTATTTTTTTTTTTTACATAGTTTCTAGTGCAAATATCTTGAAATAAGACAAAACTAACTTACAATTAACTTTTCAGCAAGACATTCAAGATTGTTTTAAGTAAATAGTTTTTGATTTTAAATATAAAAAGTACAAGAACTGCTAAATTTTTTTTTTTTTTTTAGAATTGTTGAAAAATTATTCACTTAGCTTATATATCTTGCTGAAAAGTTACTTTTACTGTTTTGTTTTTTTTTTTTGCCCAAATTTAAATGTACTAAAACATTTTAACTAGAAACGTCTTGGTTTTTTTGCTGGGTAAATATTCTGCGATATTGTTTGACCTTAAAGGTGACGTTCCGCAGATCCATGACGCCGACGCTCATGTCCTCCAACATGGCGACCTCCTCTCCTAGACGCACAAGGAGACGCTCGGTGAAGTAAATCCAGTTAAAGAGCAAGAGTCGTGAATAAGACCTGGCAGAGTCCGTCTCGGACCGTAGGTGCTGAGCAGGGACTCGTACTGAGCCAGCAGGCCGATTGTGTAGAGCTGCCGCAGGAAACCGTTGTCTCGGAGACAGTTCCTCAGTTTGATGACAAAGCCACAGATCAGGGCAGTGAGCTGCAAGGAACATAGGAGAGACATCAGAGCAGGAGGAAAGAAAAGTTTTTTTTTCACTGGATTAGGGGGCGAGTGTCTCTCGAGTCATGTTTTGCGTGCTGACCGTCTGGCAGAAGGCGACATCCCGGCGATACTGCAGCGACACGTCCATGGCTATGGTGGGGGCGCTGTCCTGCATCAGCAGGAACACCATGGACTTCTTGGCCTTGTCGGTCATCATGGCGATGCACTCGGTGAGCGTGGTGAGGAGCGGGTACAGAGCCTCGCTCCACTCGCCTGGGAGCAACGATGGAACGCAGTCAAGAATCAAACCAAGAGGTCATTGGCTGGAGGACTGAAACTGAAATGAATCTTAATTAGACTGCTAAGAGACAGAAACGGACTGGATGGAGAGATGGCAAGGAAAGCAGAAGCGCTGACGAAAGTCAAGTGACACTGAGTGTCTTTTTCATTTTTCAAATGATAGAAAAAGTTGTGGAAAGTGACTATTCAAAAACAAAAGCAAACCTGCATCGGTTCAAAGTTAGAGGCAGCAGCTCTTACCTGGGTACGCCTCCTCTGCACTCGGGCTTCCATCTGGAAGAAGGGTGAAGGTGCAACATGCATGATTAGCAGACACACACAGAAAACACTGCAGACCAGGGTCAAACATCTAACAATAATAAAAAATAAAAACTACTATACAGCTTTTTCTGCCTGAATGTCATTGGACATCTCAAGCAAAGGCTTCTACTTTATTCCCACATTTGGTTTAACGGGGTAGTTGGAACAGATGTTTGACCATGGTCCAGAACATTTAAAGTACTGTCCGAAACGCTGTGGACAACGACAAAGGTTGAACAGTGAGACTCGATCGAATAGAAGAAGGATCCAGACAAGGAAGTGAGAGAAGTTCGGTTTCAGTCTGAGGTTTACATACGCTCATGTCATATTAATTAGCCTTTGAATGTTCAGACGCTTGAAACAAAAATAGGGCCAACAAGTTTTAACTACCAGTGGTGAGCCTAAATGAAAAGGGGCCACAGTTTCTGGATACTTCATTCTCCTGATATTACGACTTTATTCTGGTAACATTAAAACTTTTTAAAACAAAAATCTTTATTTATATCTATATTTTTGTAGTAGAGTTGACTTTAATTCAAAATCCAAATGAATAGAAGCTGTAAAATACAGTCGAACACAATGGCGGCCCTGGGTGTGCCAACATCACTTCAAACTATAAAAACCCAAGAAGTCAATTGGTGGAAAAAAATAAAAATAAAAATCCTAATTTTCCAAAACTTTAATTCTCAAAAACGAAAAATCCGATGAATTGATAAAACCGATTCATCACCAAGTCCTCAGAAATTTGCCCCAGAACGAGTGTATCCTGAGTGGATGTAAACGTCTGACTGCAACCTCTATGCGGTTCTGTGGGGGGAAAGAAAAGGAGCAACAAAGCAGTAGAAACAGAAACGTACAGTTTTCCTGTTCGGGGCTGGGGGGTCGTGCAGATGAGGAGAGGGCAGGCGAAGAGGAAGAGTATGGTGGAGCTGATGAAGATGGTGGAGGTGGGTCTGATGATAATGAGTCCTGTGACAAACTTCCTGGGTTGATCCAGAAAGCCCGTCGTTTCTCCTCACCTTTTCATGGCCACATACACAAGAGTCAATTTACACCGACATGTGAGCGATTCCTGTGTTTTTTGTCCTTTTTTTTATTTTTATAAAGTATGATGGCGAAAACTGATTCCAGCTGAGCAGATCAAGCAGAAATGCACCTTTTTTATTGTCGCAGCCCTGCAGGTCCTGCTGGGTACTGTCCAGACTACTGCTGCTGGGTCTCCTCTCTTTCTGCAGCATCTTATCCACTCGCTGGATGATGCAGTCCAGGGACTTGTCCACATTGACCCAAACCTTCTCCTGGGCAGAAGACAAAAGATTTTTAAGTCAAATGTGCCGGACGTGAAGAGAAAAACCAAAAAGAGATGATGGTAATAACGAGAAAACGTTGTGGAATGTTCTAAAGACCTACCCACTCCTCTTCGTGCCAGTCCACATGCAGCGAAGAGCGACTGTTGCAGCCGCTCCACTTGGCCAGCAGAGTGTCCTGATCGTTGCGGAGGACCACTTGTTCCGGTTCGGTGGTAGGCGACGCTTTGGAGGCAATGTAGTCCGGCCGCGCCGCGTTCAAAGCCTGGATGGCCGAAGCCAGCAATTTGCAGTCGCACACCGTCACCAACTGACGGGTCTGACGTCAACCGATGAGGAAATATTGCTTTTAGTCGTGGGATAAATGGAGACAAACGCCCAAATCAAAACTGCCTGTGGTACCTTGTCCGTCAGGATAGCCAGCGTCCTCTCCAGCCCGCTAGCCGATCGGTCTTTGGCGGCTCGGGAAAGCCTCTCGGCGTAGTAGTTGACCTGAGTTTTGAGCGTGTTGACGTGGGCGATGATCTCTTTGGCTCGGACGATGTCCTGGGGTATGTAGACGATGGACTGTGAGCTGGAGAGAGCGCTGCTGCGGGGAGAAAAAGACCGTTACCAAACCATACGCTGACGACACTCGGCTCTACACTTCTCAAAGGAGAAAGACAGCTCCTGATTTTAAAAACAGGAGGGACGGATGCCACTGACTTGTCAAATAAGACTTTACAGCTTTTACATGCACATGCCTGCTGTAGATGGTGCCTTAGCATGTTCTGAGCTGACATTTGAACTTGAGAATTGGTTCTAAAAATGATCTTCTCCAAGTGACTTTTATTAGAAACGTGAACAAACAGCCGACTTACAACTTTACAGACTGACATTTCAATGAATTCGATAAAGTGATACAGTTTTAAGTGATTTCTGGGTTCGACGACTTAAAAACATGAACAGTTTGTGTGGTGGCACAAGGCGGTGTCGTTTGAAAATTGCAGCTCATAGCCTGTTAAAAGAAGTAAATTAAGCACTGGTCTTGTAACGACCAGCTGAACCATGCGTCTTAAAACCTTGAATGACTTGGCCTCAAACCGATGCATATTGTTGCAATGGCTTTGAACGTTTTAGACAATTTAACAGAGGAACTTTCTCTTTCCACACAGCCTTTTGATAATTTATGTGACGTGCAGGGTGTATGTCAGAAAAATATGCTAGCATGTGCATGGCGCCAAACGGGACGAGGAGAAGGAAATTTATTTTGCAGTTGCGCTGGAGCGCAGCCAGATATCAGTCCGTCACCATTCACTTCGAAACCACCCAGGAGGCAGAGACTTTTAATGCATTATTAAACTGGTTTCTTTTTGCTTTTCAAAATAAGAGCAAAATATAAACATATTGGTGGAGATTGTAGATTCTCGGAAAGGATGTCTAAAGATACGTCAAAGTTGCGCGTTTGGGGTGTTGAAACTCACGTTTTAAGACAAATAGTTCAGTTGCTTTATTGCTTTCATGTTTTGTTTTGTTTTTTTTAAACAAGCCATAACCTGGAATTTTCCATTGTAGCGGTGAGATACAAACTGTGAAATGAAAACAAGCAAAATTAAGGCAGCAACTCACCATCCCTCCTCACAAACGCTGATCAAAAAAAAAAAAAAACAGTAACGGAAACAAATTTAAGAAGAAGGCCAGAAAATATTACAAAGAAACAGTGCATTAATTGAATGTAAAATCAAAGCAGGTCAATGATTTGCTTATTGAAAGTATCTGAAATAAAAACTGAAATATGAATGAAGTAAAAAAAAAAAAAAAAAAAAGAATTAACTCAAGGAAAAGAAAAAGAAAAAAAACAATGACTTTTATCTGGATTTTGCCTGGATGAAGTCTGCGTACATTCATGTTGACTTACTGTTTCTTGGCCTCCTCAAACTTATGGATGAGCTTCCTGAGGCCGCCACTTTTAAATCCCTGGCAATGAGCAGCCGGCGCGCCAATCGTTATGACATCATAGGTGTGCTCTGCGATGAAACGGAGGACCGTTTACAGAGGGAAGGACAGCACACAAAAGAATAAATGTGTTCAAGAGCAGATGTTTTACTGAAGCCCAGCTCGTCCTGCACCCTCATCCTCTGCACATGGAGGTTGGTTGGCATGAATTCCAGCTTCCTGTCTGCTTTCAGGTTGCTGGCTTTGAAGGAGGGACCTGACGCCGAGAGCATATGAGGGAGAAAGCTTAAAGTTTTTACTCATTGACCAACGTCCGGGGAGCCGTGAAGACACCGACCTCTGTAGCTGTTGAGGTCAGACAGCGTTTCCTTATATGTGAGCGTTATGGACTGGTACTGGGACACGATCTGCCGACGCAAAGTCTCCCAGCAGGGCGACAACTCTCCCAGTTCCTCCAGCTCACACACCCTGCAGAGATATTTAAGGTGAAAAAAAAATGCAATGATAGGTGACCTGCCTCGAAGCCTCGTTATATTATGTGTTATTATTTAGCGCACCGTGTTCCGGCCGGGACTTTATTTACTCTCTCACTTCCGCCTGAGTTGTTGAGGAAAGCTAAGTGTTAGCAGCATAACGTCCAGTTTTCAAGTTCGGCCTGGGAGGATTTTATTGAGTCATGATAATGTCCGGGTTTTTGTCT
>CAEGAE010018764.1:0-10536 GCA_903067095.1 Girardinus metallicus | reverse complement strand
ATCTATCTATCTATCTATCTATCTATCTATCTATCTATCTATCTATCTATCTATCTATCTATCTATCTATCTATCTAATCAAATCAAATTTTATTTGTATAGCACATTTCAGCAGCAAGGCATTTCAAAGTGCTTTACATCATAACAAACATAAAAACACAGAGTCATGCAACATAGAATCAACAATCAAAACATTACTTGAAGTCAAGTGCCATCATTAAAGTCTATCTATCTATCTATCTATCTATCTATCTATCTATCTATCTATCTATCTATCTATCTATCTATCTATCTATCTATCTGTCTGTCTGTCTATCAAAATATTTTTATTAATACAGTTGTTCATGAGTATTCTCATAGGTAAAATATCAGATTTTTACATGTATGTATGAGTTGGAAAACAGGACAAATATGAAACTTAAATTTATACACATTTATTTACATTTATGAATTTAGATGTCTACGCATGCATTTTTAATTGACAGTAATCTTACCCCAGTCATAACTCCTTGTGGTTCCATAGCAACTAAAACAAACAAGAACCTGACACAGGTTGTTTGACATCATCATGTTGACGAGAACCTCTATGTTCTCATTGATGATGTCATAAATGTTCAAAGAGATACAAGAATACAAGAATTCTCAGTTTGCTTCTCAACTTGGTTGGAGGTAGATCGATTCCAGAGAGACGACTTCAAACTGATTTTACAAACCATTTTAACTGAACACCAAGTCAAGAGGATTTTTGATATTGATGGGACCTTGGATTTCTTGTTACGAAGGAAGTTGAAAAGTTGTTAGGATACAGCAGGAGAGGCAATGACGTTTTAGTAGAGAGCTCTGAGGACGAGAGATCAAAATATTTTACTTTTGACATTGAACCCTGAAGACCAAAAGGACATGGAAGATTCCTCTAAGGATGAGAAAGTTACCGTCAAAACATGGAGAAAGAAGGAGACCATCTCTGGTTCATCAAGTCTGATCATGATGAGTTTCATTTTATCTGTGCTGTAAACTAAGAGCTGTGACTTAGTTTGTGAGTTATGGTAACCTTCATCAGGTGAAAACTTTACATCTTGTCTAGTATTGTTTTGCTCACAGAAAACTTTTTTTTGACAATTTGACACATTTAAAAAGTTTCTCTTCTTTTTCTTGTGTATTGTAGATGCTTGCTGTAATTTATGACATATTTGACTCATAGCTTTAAATGTTTAACCAATTGGAGTGTTTTATATGTTTTCTTAATAATGCAAATTACATTTTTTGTTTCTTCTAGAATATATATATATTACTTTCATTAAAAAGTAAAAACTGTTTAATTTTCAGCTTCTACTTATCAGTGTTTAAAGTTAGTCATATTGTTGTTGCAGAAAAACAAACGTAGCTAGTTTTTATTAGATCTCATTAACCGAACCAAGCAACATAAAACATTGTCAACACTCTGCCTCTTAGCATGATCAACTTTTTAGTTTCTGTATTCACGTCCTCCAAGTCTAAAACAGACTAAAGAACCTTGCAGCTCCATAATCTTGCTGGGTGATTTTCAAAAGTGATCAGTGTAACAGTGGCTGAATAAAACTTATTTGTTGAAATTTTAGAAAACCATTCATAATTTATTATTCACTCACAATGATCCACTGTGTTTGACAATCACACAGAATTCCAATAATAAGCACTGAAGTTTATGCCTGTAACATGACACATTATGGAAAACGTTTAAAGGTTTAAAAGTACTTTTGCAAGGCGATGTAGCTGAAAGAGCAGGAGTAAAACTCAACTTCAAGAAAAACTCAAATGTAATTCTTTACTTCATGTTTACCTTTATAATTTAAACTCAAATGTCTAAAAGGTTATTTCTTACATTATTAGAAACAAAATGATGTATTTAAAAAGTAAAGGCTTAAAAAAAAAATAAAGAAAAATGTGGATTCCTTAATCAGTTGTTGATCCATTTGTGTTTTGAGACTGAAACATTTGGGAGTAAACGAAAATCCTTTTTAAAAAGGGAAGCAAGTCGTCAAAAAAATAACTGGAAATCCATATAGACTGTGTTGCCCAATGTGCAATAAATAAGTTGCATCTGCATGCAAACCATTCCAAACGGAGGAAATGTGGGATTTAAGATTCATCTCCTGACTGGAACTATGAAGAGATTTCCTTCTTACCGAGTCATATCATGTTTAATCATCTGTTGCCTTTGTTGTCTTTTTGTGTAATATTTAACAAATATTACACAACCTTTAAACAAGTGCCCCTTGTATCAAAGTAAGGTGACAAACATTTGTCTTTTATGACTTTGCAGAAGAAGTTACAAGAACTATTATTTTAAAATAAAGCATTTTATTGAATTGTGCATCCTGAAATGAAAAACATTATTTACAATAAAGTCCCATAAAACAATCATTCAAGGGTGAACGGAACCAACAGCTCGGCAGGAAAATGTTGAAGTTGCTAAATTAAAACCTAAAGTAATAAAAAACTTTTTGATAAATCTTTTTCATGCTTCCTGTTAACAAAAAAATACTTTTTTCACAGTGAGAGTCTGCTCATAGGTCAACTCCAGATAAGATTAAGTAGTCATCTGACAAACTTTACAAAGTCCCCCATCTCTGGCAGTTAACATCTCACCGCTGCAATATTCTCCATTTCTGAACGCACCAACGGTCACTGATGCGTTCCACTGATGAGGAAGTCCAGTTACCAGCTTCCTTGTGCAGTAACCGGTTCAGGTTAAAGTGCCCGGCTGTTGTGGAGAGACCTCCACAGGTTCCAGTTTGTCGGAGAGAACACAAAGGATCTTGTCAAACTTCTCGTATCGCTCTTTTTTGTCTGCGGCCGCCCCCTGCTGCCCCCAGAACAACCGCAGGGCGAACTCTGTACGGAAAGTCTCCAACAGTTCCGGGACTGGAGTCCAGTCTGCTGGTGAAGAGGTGCAGCAGACATGAGATCAGAACTCAATTCACATTATATACCATTTGTTTTTGAGCATGCAACATGTTGATTCTGCCTAAAAAGGCCCTAATCAATAACCATATGCATAAACAGATTCATATGTAGCATATGACAGTTGTGATGAGCAATTTTCCTAGGAGTCACAAAACTCTTGCAGTTCAACCTGACAACTAAAGCTTAAAGATTCAGCCTGCGTCTATTTGAAGGAGTGCTGAGAGACTTTCTGAGCAGCAGCATCGTCTGCTCTCACCATAAATCCTCTACATTTACTTTCTGTTTCAATTCTTAAATTAATCAGCTCTCATACTAATGTCATGAAGACGAACCTGTGAGCAAGGTCTGTGCATTCTTCTGGTAAACCTGGGAGTGTAACGCAGCGCTGCGAGCTGATTGGAGGACGTCGTACAGCACCTGGCAGCCCCGCTCATTGTTTTCCACTGGGTCCTCTCCCTCCATCAGCATGAGAAGAGGAACCAGGTGTGGCACAGCAATGGGACCCTGGACTACAGAATCTGCAGACAAACATGAACCACATCAATCACTAGCTATAGAAATGGGTTATAGTTGTATTTATTTTATTCAATTCAGTTTGTTGACATAATGCCTATTAACAACTCGCCTCAAGGATCACGAGAAAGTAAATTTAGTCAAATCATACTGTTAACAGGTCAATTACATTACCTTATTACGTTGTATGTTGACCCCAGTTATTAAACAACATGACATTTTCAAACTACTTAGAGCTTGGCAATAGATATTTTATTGTCTAAGGTAACCTGCCACACATTGGTGGCCATCTAAGTTTAAAAATATCTAATTGTGTGAGTTTTTAAGAACTGCAGTGAGTAGAAGAAAGCTACTTATTGATTGTATTCCCACGTCAACTTCAAACCATGCTGCATTCAGAGTTCCTCAGACGCTCCAAAGTATTTGGTTTGGTAGCTTTAGAAAGAATTGAGCTACTAATAACTATTTCTTGATTTCTTGAGTAGGTTTTTTTAAACTCACTCAAGAAATAGTTTGGTTGAGTTTTAAACTTATTCAACTAATCAATAACTAATGCTCAGTAATGATCACTGATTACCGAACATTATGAAGCCTGACCTGCCGATTCTGATTTTAGCTGATACCAATATTTCTGTCTGAAAGCGTTTAAATATAGCAAGATAGTTGCTGCGTTGGTAAAAGTATGGTGACTGTTGTTAACGCCGAACATGCAGACGTGACAGTCAGACAATCAAAACATTCACCATTTCCTTCATTCAATGAGTTCATGAAGGGTCTGAGTTTCTTCTCATACAAAACTGCACACTCTGTGTGGTTCCTCCTGAGCGCTCGCCAAGTCATCTCCAGCCGCACAATCTGGACACATGAGAGCACAAATAAAGACGAGAGTGAAAGAAAATCTTAAGGATTTTAAGCCTCTTGCCAAGTTGCACTACCTGAGTCATCTCCAGAGCCTTCATAACAGCTGAGAAGGAGAAAAGGTTGTACACATGTCCTTTCAGGGCCTGAGCCAACAGGATTACTTTGTGCAGAACCATTGCTCTCTGGTTCACCGTCCCCGTGCAGCCCAGAATGTCTACTGCCACGCCAAGGGTTATCAGATGATGCCTACAGAAAAGAATAGAAATGAAGTGCAGGGGGTTGTCAGGATACTAGAACGAGATGCATCAAACTACTAAAACAGACTTCAGTGCAACTTGTTTTCGAGGTATAATTCACAGAGCTATTGAAAAGAATATAAACAGTGTTTTAAAGAAAATGTAACCATAAACATTTGGAAGCTAACCAAGAAGTTGTCCGAGTCGGCTAATTTTCTGCTTTAAAGAACCAAACGCATCACTGCTAATTACCTTTCCAGCAAGTCCTGCCGTAACTGACGTCCATGTGGCAGAGTAACAAGCTCCAGTCCCGAATTCACTCCCATAATCCTCTTCTGCTCATCAGTCACACCAACAATGCGTGCTACCTGCATTAAAGGTTTTCACATTAAGTTCTAAATGAGGACAACATGATTTAATTTGCTAAGCTGGTTCATTTTAAATACATTTTGAACATTTTATAGATATTTGACAGGAGCTTGTGATTCAGTTATCACAATAGAGACACGATAGCAACAAACCTGTGCAAGATGGAAAACCTTTCAAACCAATTTGAATAACTAACTGAAATTGACTTGCACAGTTTGATAGCTACAATCAGGTGGAATGTATGTATGATTATGTTAAAATAGCTTTTAGTGTATTTAATATTTAAACCACATGTGAATGATAAATGAAGTGAGGATTCTAAGGAAAAAGGTCAAATTTCAAAGGAGCCAAAGCAGCAGAGTTTTAAAGATTTATTTTTACCAATTTAAATGAAATTCAGTTCATTTATACGGTGAAAATCACAACAAGGACAGACATATGTATGATCTGGTAGGGTGTAATATTTTGGGTCTGTTTCCAAAATATGTATTTGGATGAATCTTTTGTTGTGCTCTTCATCCACAATAAAATACAGGAAGAAAGCACAAATTATACAGAGAAAATGGAGGCTAACTGCAACATTCAACTGCCAGGTTAAAAACATTTCTTTAACATGAAGACTTTGAAAGTACTAGGATTTATTAATATACTTTTCCAAACTTTGTCAGACAATTTAGAAACCCCAAATAATCAAAATAGATAAATTATTTCTTAATAATCACTATAAGTTATGTCCTGTGCAACCTGTTGCAGTCAAAGAATTCAGATGAATTTGTTAAAATGAGGGCAAACTAATTAAAAATGAAGTATATTTGGTGGTTCCTTTTAACTTCTGACTGTAAATGCTGCTAAATAAGATAGAAGTTGCCAAATATTTAGTCAATATAAGATTAAAATGGACAAACATATTGTCATTACATAAAGGTAAACATAATCCAGAGTTTTGAAATGTTTACAACTGCCATCATATAATATAAGTTCCTACCTGACAGTCAACACTGAGCATGTGCAGAGCAAGAGTTTTGGTGTCTGATCGGCTGAAGAGCTCTTTGACAGCGAGTAAAACATTCGACTCCAAAGGCCTGTTGTGATCCGGCAAGAGCAGCGAGGTGAACTGGTCCAACTGGAAACAGGATGACGTCTCGATCTGCAGCAGAGTCAGTAACAGGACAACTGTCACACCTTTGGTCTGAACTTACGGTAATCATTGAAGAGCTGAAAATTCCAAAATTGAAGCTAAAACTTGAAATGAATTTATTAATTTTAGCTGCACCAACTGTAATACTGATCTTTTTAATTTAACATAAGCAGGTAGAATGTTGAACTGTACCAGGCAGTGCTTCATGACTGGAATCGGACTGGAATCATGACCAGTAACCTCTGGTCAGAAACTAAAACTTTTGATCATACTTTGATCATAAGTGTTTAAAATAAAATAAAATAAAATAAAAATGTCTCTCCTCATGCTTTTGGGGACGTGAGGCTGTAAGAGCGAGGGAGAGCAAGACTTAAGCTGGGTAGAGCACAGAAAAGATAATCTGATTTATTCTTTATCATGGCTTTCCTTTGTCATGGAAAACCAAAACAACAAAGGAGTGAATTCAAGAGCGGTCTTTGAGGGGCAAAACCAGAGCCAGAGCCCAGTATCAGTCCAACTGATCATCTCAGAAAAAAACTCATTAATTTACTGATGGTGTTCATCTAATGGAAGAAGAAGAAACGTAGGTGAGTCAATCTTGTAGAGATATAACCAATAAGATCTGGCAGTGATTACTACCAAAGCTGCTTCAACAAAATTTTAAGTTATGAGTGTAAATTCTTATGAAAGACTGGATTAACCAACATTTCACAATAAAAACAATAGTTTCTAGAAAAAAAATATTTCATTTTCATTAAGGGAAATTGTGTTTATCCTTGAGAAAATTAACAGTCAAGGCTGCCTTAAAGCAAGCATGTGATGTAACAAAATGTGGAACAAAGTGAAGCGGGGTGAATACTTTCTGGGAGAACTGTGCAGATTATTGATAATAATAATAATAATTGCTAGTATAGTCCATAAGTACATCTACTCAAATCAGCTGCAAATATAAATACTCCTAACAGTAAACTGAATGTTATTTATACAAACCTGTGGTCGTTCAAATTGCCAGTCTCTCTCTTCCTCTGCTGCTTTCCTCTGGATCTCTTTCTGAAACAGCAGCTGTGAGGACAGTCCGTTGTTCTGGGCCTCCAAGAACCCAAAGGAAGTCTCTGTGAGGCGAGCTCGGCTCTGCCACTTCTCCTCCGCACGCAGCCGGTCCACATGGCCCTTCCTCTGAGACTGAGGGACCTGAACACAACAACAGGCCTTATACTCTCTGTGGAGGGTTTACTGCTGGGAATAAAATAGTTTATTATTTTTACCCGTATGATGAGCTCACTGTAGTACGATGAGGGGTCTTCATCTGGGTCTGTGGAAGGAAGAGGCGAGGCATTGGAGAAGACGGTGGAGACCCTGAGGGGTTTGGGAGGAGCTCTGGGATGCAGCTGCCCATCTGAACCTCGCAACGTTGCACCACCACCTGGAGGCAGAGACAAGTGTGCTTCATGTGGGTTCACTATATTTTCTTGGGGAATATAGTTTATTAGTACCTGGATGGGAGGGGCGTGTGTGATGTGGTCCTGTGCTCAGCAGGGGTTCGCTGCCTGTGCGAAACACAGGAGAAATGGGGTCGGACTCTGTGTCGGTTGGTGGGATTGTCTCTGGAGCACCTGAATGAGACCATGATAAGAAACTAGTGAAACCAGGTACAGTATTTACATATGCTGTAGAAAAATACATGTTTTTTACCATTTGGCTTTAAATCAGGCTAAACCTGAAATCATCTCCCATCACTAAATGCTAAATAATTAATTTGTTACTACTAGATAAACTGAGATTACTGTGTTTAAATAATCTGAGAAAATTATGACATCTTCAGGCTTCCCCCAGTATAAGTTGCCACCGGTGGGTGGCTCCGTGTCTGTGCTAATAAAGTCTGTTTGTGTTCTTCGGGTGGCCGGTGCATTAGTGGGCCGGTGCTTCAGCCCGTGGAGGAAATGTTGTGCTCGCCTTGTAGGTCAATTATTAATTATGCTGGGGGTTTTTTTCCAGTTTTTTTTGTTTTGTTTTGTTTTTATCTGAAGCACCACAATGCTTCAAATGTAGTGTGGCCAGTTCCACACTACATTTGATAAGTTTAAAACAAAAAAAACATGTCAATGTACCAGTTCGCAGATTGCTGTCAGACTGTGCAGACTGAAGAGAAGGCCTTCGTCCAACATTTTCCAAGTTAGCAGGCTGGCTTCCACTCCTGTCACACATACAGTATGGAGTCTGTTATTTCAACCTCGCAATTCAGTGCAAAGGTTTTCAACCACTCTTAGTTTATTATGTTGCTAACAAGATGCTAAACCTTCTTTTCCAACCCATCTTTAATATAGTCCTTCCACAGGACTTTGACAGGATACTGAGGAGTGTGGTAGAAACATTGATCAAACTAAAAAAAGTAAACAGTCACATTATTGAAAGTCTGGCTCCTTGGAAGCAAGATATAAACATAGGAGATATGATTTGCAACTGTTGGACAGTACTGCATGTACTATGATATGTAATATTTAGCACAGTAACACACTCATAAACCTCGTCCCGTACCTTAGCAGTGGATTGATGACCTGCAGCGTGTCCTGTTGGGAGGAGCTCAGGCTGCGCCTTTTGCTGCTCCCGGCTTGGTTTTCTCTCCCTCTGCCTATGGTGCTGCTGCTGCTGCTGTTTTTAAGCTCCATGTGACCCTCATTGATCACACGCAGAGGAAGGGTCCGATTGATTGGGTGGGAGATGATGGCCCCTGAAGTCTTTGAGATGGGTCGATTTCCGCCCACATAAAATTGGATCAGAGCGGGAACGTTGTCGAAGCGATCTTCCTCGAACTGGAACAGCTCCCGGGAGTAACCCTGTCACAGGGAAGACTTGTGTATCAGCATAGTGCTTTGAAGCAGAAAGGAGCCCAAATGGGTGGAAACCCAGCAGTTGTTCTGCACCCAGAACACAGTATTAAAATTTCTCAAATCTATTTTGAAGCGCAGCACTTCAAAAATTCTGCGTTTCTCAATATATTATGTGAAATCAGTGTCAATCAAAAGCGGCAGGGAGGTTCGTTCTGAGTGGATGGAGGCAGAAATTATTGACAAGCAGAGAAGGGAGTCACTTTCTGGGTTTCAAGATGGTTTGTTTCCTTTTTCTGTGATGGCTATGACTACAACCATCATTTCTAACTAATAACATACATATCAAGTCATTATGTCACCCTGGATGATAAAATGCAATAATTTTGTAAAGAAATAGTCGTTTCATATTTTTGGTCTCTTATTGGGGTCTTAATTAGTAGTGCCATAGCAACAGTATTTTTATAAAATATTTCAAGTGATCTCCATACTTGCACATGAATTTACAAACATGACTTATAATAAAATATTTATAAAGCAAATATGATTTTTGCAAACATTAATGTCATTTTTATTTGATTAATATTTAGTGTTATTATTACAAATCCACCATAAATAAAGAAAAAAAACAAGAAAAGTCCATTGAACTAGTGGCATGTTTACATGAGCTTTTAGTCCAGCCAGTAATAAGGAAACGGTGAAAAATGTAAAACCTGTACAGAAACATTTACTGTAAAACCGTAAATTATGTGGATATGTGAATGATAGCAGTACATACACACACCTTTTTAGGCCGAAGAACTACTTTTATGATCTTAAAGTGGTGCGGACCATTCTTCCAGAAACAGCTGAGAACGTAGTCTCCAGGAATGGAGGATGAGTCTCGGACCAGGAAGTCCCCGTCCTTCTCGAACAGAGACTCTGCAACCTGGAGGAAACGCAGCAATCATATGTAATAAATTAGAATAGAATCCCAAATGAGTCTCATTTATCAGATTAAAAGTACTTTCTGAAAGAAATATCCTTTCTTAAGGATAAGAAAGGATATTAAACATAATTCTTATTAAGCTCACATTTCTGTTTTTAAAAAGTAGCTTTTCATTGGTCTGATTTAATAATCTATATTTAAATGTCCTGTTTTACAAATGTGTTACTCCACTTACATATCCATTGATATGTAAGTGGAGTAACACATTTGTCATCATAAATGACAAATGAAGGCTTTGAAACATCCACCTGCATGTAATCAATCTATATAATATATTTCACTATAATAAGCAGGCTTTTTAATGTTATTCTAATTTATTGTATGGGTCTGTATAGAATTACATTTGTGCTGATGCTAGAATACACATTATTTAAGAAAGATGCTAATTAACCACCATGCACAACAGAGCACAAATTTAGTTTACCATTTTAGAACCTGTACTCAAGCTTAACTCCAGTATATTGACACTGTAATAGGTCAGTCTAAACAGCAGCAATGATAAAGACCAGTAACACAAACCATCAAAATATAATACTACCATGTGAACACCTTTTTTTTTTTTTTTTTTTTTTTTTTTAAAGATTTTTTTGAGGCTCTAGTGGCCTTTATTTGAAAGTAGCTTGACAGGAAATTAGGGATTGAGAGAGGGAGAAGACATGC
>CAEGAE010018763.1:0-18125 GCA_903067095.1 Girardinus metallicus | reverse complement strand
TATATATATATATATATATATATATATAAAATACAATCTCTAGGAACGAAGAAGTACATGATCAAGACAATGCAGAAAAATTACCTTCAAGTTTAACTGTAAGAGAATGAAGTTGAGAAAGGAGATAGTGTTCCATCATCAGCAACCGTTTGTGTTATGAAGGACCTAAAGTTGTATTTTAGGTATTGTTAACAGATTTTTAACATGAACTTTTAGCAAGTACAATGGAGCTAAAACTGAAGTAAATCAGTATATTTTCTGTATTACTTTGTATCTGTTTAGCATAGCTTAAATGGCATTGATATTATTTGAGATAGAGAAAAAACTATTATATCAATGTATACTTGTGTTCCTTCATTGGTTTATGGAATTTAGAGTCAACTTCTCCTCGAATGATATTGAGCAGTCAAAACTAAATTCATGCCGCTTGTTGACAGAGATGATGATTATTTCTTTGTTTTGTCTGTGTGAAATAAAATTGGAATCAATACTCAGCTAATATCAAGAAACCAATTGACTAATGTGACACATAATTTGTTTCAGTGGGGACATATATAAAGTAAGCATAAAATAGGGTTTGAGGAACCGTGAGGAAGTCAATATGACAGAGTTTTCATTTTCATATTCATGGCCCATCTTACCCCAGTGGCTTTAAACAGTGTTTTATTCGCACATTTCAGAGAGAGTAGGCTTCAGAGCAAGCTTTACCCTTTTAATGCGGAAATTAGAATGTTTTGCCAGCACAGTATGTGGATGAAAGTCGCTCTCCCATCTCTAACCTCATCAGTGGGCAAGTGTCACCAAAACAAAAGCTCAACTATTTTCCACAGCCGAAGAGAAAAAAGAGCCCTAAAAAAGTAAAAATGCTGAATAAATGTCTTTACATTCCTCACAAGGTCAATTGATTCAACACTCCCCAATGACAATACCTATGAACTATTTTGTGACAATTAACATTTAACTTTGGACAATGCTAAACTCTAGGGTTACTTTGAAACCTCTGTAATCAAAAGAAAATGGTTGGAAATAATGAGACACAGGTCTATAAAGTAGGAAGAACAAATGAATAAATAAAAATTAAATGCAACTTAATTGCCAGTGTTTTTCTTCATGGAAACAAATTGAAAAGCACAGATCTGAAGAGCAACTAAAGAAGAGCAGAAATCCCAGGGGAGACTGAGAATGACAAACAGTTTGTGAATTACAAGCTGATGAGAAAGAATGGCAATGAGAGATGTTAGAAAATTGTTGGGTGAGTGGGGATAAACAAAAACAAAACAGAACATGGGAAACAGAGGAGAGCAGGCGTTGATAAGAATAATAGGTAAAATAAAGCGGTGTCACGAAGATTGAAAATGTGGGTTACAAAGAGGTGGACAGTGAGGTAGAGAGGATGATAAAGGAGAAGAGAGGAAGACAGATGATCAGGGGAAAACAAGGGAGGAGGCATGATCTAGAAATAAACACCAACAGAAGGTGGGCATGAAGCCACCGGCAGCAGGTGAACCTGAGCCGAGAGCAGGAGAGCCTGGAGGAAATGAAGGCTCAAATCCACCTTATGCAACCTGCTGCTGCTATACCATGCTGCTGACTCCATACTGCTCAACATTTGCATCTACAGTGGGGGTCGCTCAGCTGATTATTATGTTCTTCTGACGAACTTACAGTTGAATAAAATGTCACCAATGTCCCTTAACACCAAGTAAATGTCTGATTTATGCCTCAGAGCTACAGCTTCACAATGACAATCCAATGACTGAACAGAACCAAAGTCTGCGATCTACATAAAAACCTTTTTTTGACATGTTTGAAGGGAATCATGCTTTTCTTTTAATTCTTTGTGTATGTTTGCTGTGGAATACATTCTTTTCCTTTGCTTAATGTAGAAGTAAACAGTCATTTGAATAACGATACGATTGAATTCAGACATCTTTGAAATGTCGATAACCTGGACCTGAGCTACACAACACATTAAAACTGTAGAACTTTCAATGCCACCCAACCACAATGCTACTACCAAAGTTATTTAATTGGTGACAGTTTGTTTGAAGTGCAAAGCTTTGGTTTCATTATCTTACGTTAAATGTTAAGAACTACAATGTTTAGCCAACGCTGGACAAATATATAGACAAACAAAATTATTAGTGTAACAAAATCTCCATATTAGTATAGGAAAGCACCAGACCTGAAACTTCTTTTAAACAAACAAAAAGTTATTGAAAATTAGTCTAAGTTTCACAGGAAACCAATAATAACAAGCTGAAATTAGTTTAATATGATATTTTTCCCATGTATTTATAAGAAACCTCCTATAGGATTTTTCTCTCTGACTTCAACTTCAAAAACTTGTGAAGCAGGAATTATACCTCCATAATTCCTGCTTTAAAATGTTATTTGCTGTGTTGAATGTGAGTATTCTACTGCATAAGATAATAAGAACAATCAGGAATCATAGTTGGTAAGCAAGTGTTTTGCAGGTCGAAGTTCATGTTAGCAAAGACTAATTTAAGTGTAGATGATTAATTACCAAAGCACCACAACAGTTTTATCAAAGGCAAAGGCAAACAGAATAAACCCATCTTTTGTTGCTCCATGGTACCATTCTGGATCTTGAACCTAATTTAGATTCTTTTGATAACTAATATTCATTATGTGCATATCTGCAGTTTCATATGAAAATCACACAAATACCTTCATTTATCTGTCTGTCCATCACAATTTGACTGTAGGCACACTATCTGAAATCCTTAAGCTTGCCAGTTTTTCTGCTTGCAGCGCATGATCTTCAAAGACAAAATGTTCACTTATTGCTCAACATATCCAACTGACTGCCAGCAACCTCTGTAATAAGAGAATCAATGTGTTTTTTTTCTATTTCTTTCAGTAGTTTATTATGCTTGGGGCGCTATGGCATCAGATTATGCTAAACTACATGTGCAGGGCTGTGAGGATTAAAAAAAAAAAGTCTTGTGTGCTATTACCAAAGGAGTGTTGCAAACTCTCGTGAGCAGAAGCAAAACGTCTCTACCTTGATTTACAGAGACCACCAATCAGATTGTGTAAAAGTCAAAGTGACTTGCAGGGTGGATCAAATCATGTTCAGAGATGCACAGGCAGGTTTTCTACTTGCTAATATGTCAGGGTTGTCAGAGGTCTTCAGTGTGAGTAAAGGTAACACAGAGCGATGAATATTTTCTTTGTGTTTGGGTCAAATTTTGAACAAGAGACATAAGTGTAAGGAGCTCTAGCAAATCAAACCAGTTGAAAATTACAGAGTCTGCCAAAACACAGAGAGATTCAAATGTCAAGTAACATAATCTCATGGGCAAAGAAATCTGAAAATGAACATCATTTTAGTGGAAAAAAGTTTTCTGCTGTGATGCAAAGATAACTGTTTCAAATTGCACCCTCCTGTGAGATGATAAGCAAATAGAAGCAGTTGTTTCTTTGGACTGTAAAAGTAAATTGCTTCTTTAAATCCATTTTTACAGAAAATGCCATTTGAACATAATTTTGATGATGGCAGAAAAAAGGGAAACAACTATTAAGTTCCACCTTAATCTTGTCACAACATGCACTGAACTTGTTATCTGAGAATGAACTGTTGATACAGCAGTAGTAAAATCTAGGCATGATTCAGACTTTGCAACATTTAGTCAGAATTTTTTTCATGCGACTTTTACCCAACTACTTGGCCAATCAAGTAAAATACCCTGATGCGCAGTTCACCTCATACTGTTAAAGAATACTGATAAGCAACCCGTTTTTACTGTTTATGAAACAATAAACAACCTATTGATTGTCAATTTTTTTGAAAACATAAGAAAAGCAAATATGTTTTTCTAGTGGTGACAAAACGTAACAAATCCAGAAATCTGTGTATAATATTTTTTTATTGCCATAAAATTACCAAATGTAGTCATTGGTCATTTTTGCAGTGTTAAAAATTTTTAATTGGTTATTTATTTATTTATTTTTAAATAATAGGATGCAATTTAGACTTAAAAGCTAACTTTTGGTTTAACCCTCCTGTTATATTGGGGGTCAAATTGACCCATTTTAAAGTAATTAATTTTTTTTTAAATAGTTGGAAGTATTTTTTGCATAAAACTTTTTCTATTTGTCTTAATAGGTGTACTCTACATATAAATTGAAAATGTGTTCATCTTACACATTTGCAACCCCCCTGCGTCTACTTTTTACATAGATATGGTTCGGGTCAATTTGACCCGGCAGTCAAGTTGAAGGGTAAAAAAGATAAAAAAAATTTACAATTCTGTATGTTTCTTTGCAGCTATGAACCATATTTCACCACACACACCCCTATACCACACCACACAAGCCCACTTTCTCACTACTCTCTGTACTTCACTAGGAAACTGCGAGAAAGCAGGTCTTTATACAACTTTTGAAGGGAACATTTTCTGTTCCCGTGGGCAAACTCCACCCACAATGAGTGACACTCAGCAGAAGTGGGGAAAACATAAATACTCTCTGCTTGACTCATTTGTCTTGATTTTGATCAACAGGTCAATTTGACCCAGAACAGAATATGTGTCTCAAGTTCAATTATAAAGATCACCCATTGAAAAAAAAAATCAAAATGTAATACAACAATTACAAAAGATCAATTACAAGGAAATTATTGCTTTTTGTGTGTCTAGGTTACGCAAAGAAAATGTAAATTAAATTTTTTATGTCCAAATGAGTAAATGAGTAAATTGTCGTCACTGATCCATTATTTGTGAGAAATAAAAAAAAAAAACATCTTTGCACAAATATTCATTGAAATGTTTAGTATTGGAGTTAAATGTCAGATACAAAAATGTTTTGGAGGAATTTTTTGGTTTCTGACACTATTGCATGATTAAACACTCCAGGGGTCAAACTGACCCAGGAACATTATTGCTGTACCTCAGAAACGAACATAGCAGGAGGGCTAAATTTCAAAAGAGGACAATAGAAAAATAAAAAAGACCTTAAGTGCTTTTATTAGAGAATTTAGGAAAGTACCTGGAGTTAATATTGAGCTTTTGTCATGACTAGTTAACCGGGGGAAGCAAGTTTTCATTTAAGCTGATCTCTGTGTAAACGTTCGAGTTTTTCAGTTCAGCCGTGTCCTTCTTGTGTTCCACTCTGTCACATTCAGATTGATGTTTAGTGAAAGGATGACTGTCGCCACAAGTCATCCCCACAAGTCTGCAGGCGAATTAATGGACAGAGGGTGCAGAGTGTTGAATAGACCCCAGCTGACCTTTTTTTTTAAAGCATGTCACAGTGTCTGTCAACAAGTTCACCTCTTTGCACGTTTACCTGTCACAAGCGACAAGGAATTCAGGAATTTAGGGTCTGGACAAGGTTAGGGGCCAAGGAGGAACAAAATGGAGGTTTAATTAAATGTTTATGTCAGAACCAAAGAGGCAATGATTTATTCCATGGCCATTAACTGGTGCCTTTTCTTAACCTGACATTTCTCAATGAATTCGATTTATTTAACCACTTTGACAAGCTGTCATGTTCTTCCCATTTAAGCTTCAGTGGATGTTGATGGAGTCAGGCATATAATGTTTTTGATCCTGTGGCAGTTCAACTGTAAACTCCCATGAGATCTAGATAGATAAACATTAGAAAAAACTAACCCTGAATACCTCCAGACAACAGCGTGACATTCATGGAAATGTGGTGTCTTTTCGTGTTTTAAAATTTCTTTCACCGTGCAAACAATCAGTGATAAAACCAATGATAAAAACTCAGCAAAGGCATAAATCTGATGTATCTCATGGTGGTGAATCTAAAATATACTGTGTGCTTATATAAAAAAAATCTATGAGCCAAAGCAGGCAAGCACTACATAGGGATGTTTCTCTTGTGAACTAAAACTTCTGTCTTTGAGTCCTCTCTGTAGTTTTTATATCTAGCACTTCCACACTTCTTTCTCTATAAAAGATGTAAAATTATCAGACCTTGCGGGAGTGCCTTTGATTTGTAGTTGCCCCCACCTCACCTGACGCCTACTCAGACAGCCTGATAAAGATCATGCAAGCAGCGGCAGGACTCAGTGACCCTATTCATCAAATAAGAACAGATGGTATTCTGGGAAACAAGACCATGTTCTGGTCACTGTTTAAGAGGTCCCTAATTTGGTGGCAATAGCATTGGTTCATCGGTTTAGGCTGCTGGAGGACAAACTGACCACTTTTTCTAACTGTACTACTTTGGCTACTGTTATTTGGTGTTATTTCAACTATTAACTTTAAGTTTTCTCTCAGTGTTTTTTTTTCTCTCCATATAAGTTACATCTGGTCTGGGATTCTGTACCTAAGTCCCAAAAGCTATTGTTTCTCTGTTTAAAGTTTTTGTAACAAAAAGAATAATTTGGTTTCACATTGATGATCAATGGTACAATATGCCTTTAATTTTCTCTCCAATAATAAGAAATATATTTTCCTGTTTATTTTGTATGATTTTATTTTCTTCTTTTTGCTGTTGTTTTTGAAGTGTGTTTAAGGAGATAGCATTTAGTTTCTCTGAGGTTATTAATCATGTCAGTGTGGGATACTGCAAGGATCACATCTGAATGATAACAATATCAACCAGAACCACAAATATTTATACATACCAGCAACTGTGGGATTTGGATATAAAGGTTCTTGCACAAGACAGTATGACATGGATACGTACCAAAGGTAACCTGATCGAGTTTTTTACTTGACATTTGTATGAGCTGTCGTGAAAGATCACAATCTTTCAGCCTCTGGCTCTGAGGGATAGGTGGCAACAGAGGATGAAATTGAAGCAAGATTAAAAAAATGTTTGTAAAAAATGGCTACAAGATGCAATTTCCAAATAATTCTCATAAAACTATTGAAAACTAAGGAACAATCAAAGAGCAAATGTCTGCTAAAGTGTAGGATTTTTTTATGAATCATTTAAAAACAGGAATGTTGTGAATTTGGAGCTCAGTTCCTGAGGAAATTTACAAATGAATGAAAGTAACATCTACATCAAACAAAACTACTACATTGAATTATGTCTAGGGCACATGAAATAACACAACAACAAATTTCAAAAACATGAAAACATTGATGTTATGTTAAAAAACAGCAAACAACTACCTTTTCCAACTCAGAGGTTTTTTTTTTATGTTTTTTTAAGACAACGCTACTTTTCATTTTCTGACAAACCTTTACAAATCAAGTTTGACGCCTGTAGCCTTCAGAGATCTTGTATTTCCTCACTATCGTCCTCCCTGCTGTCTGTGCAGTACCAAACAAAGGCTTTCTTTCAGGTGTTATCTTGTCCTGCCTATAGCCTTGTGCTCCTATACCAGAAATAAATAATAATTAAAAAAAATGTTTTTTGTTTTTTTTTTCCTTTTCTGCGTATCGCCAGCCTGTGCCTGAGCAACCTGAGTATGGGACCTTACATTTCACACCGTTGTGGATAAAGAAAGTGCATAAAAAAACATCCTGTCTGATACACTGGAAAATCCCCTCCCATCTGAAGCACTACTGATTCTTGAAGGTATAAGCATCATTGGTGGGGCTGAAACATTGATTAAACAAGCTGGACTATGTGGACACTAAGCTTACGTTAATGGTATGATGAAGGGTGGTATGATGCATTAGGAGTTGGCCAGTATGAGATTCTCATCCTCTAAAATTGTAAAAAATAATACTAATATTTCATAATACAGTATTAACACAAACATTTTAAATGAAAATTTTAACATAAAGAAATAGCCTTTGAAAAAAACAGGGAATCAAAAATTCTTTGTATGCTGCAGCTAAACTTTTTTAGCAGAGTGAATATTACAGCTATAAAATGCTATGTAGAATTTAAGTAAAAATTTGGAATAAACAACTTTAAGATTTAGTAGAAATGTTAACTCCATAAAGGCATAATTTTGTTGTTCTGCCCTTTGTTCTGCTCCATGCAGCAACACTATTCATTTTCCTGCTGCTGATTAGCTGTAGCCACAAAAGCGGCGGTAAGGAAGAATGTGGATGTTATCTACTGCAGTATTCCCAACACAGACAAGACATTAGTGCATATTATGGTGTTTGAAATATTAAAATAAGCAGTAATAATTCAAATATTGAATTAACATTAATGGCTGCCTCATTCACTTGGGCATTTTTCTCTTCCAAGTGGAGGAGAGTAGTTTACAGTGCAAGCAATTTTTGTTAAGCTTCATAGCATCGAACCGGCGCATTACAAATGTTAGCGACTGGGTAAAGTTTAAAATTTCAACAGCATCCACACCTCCAGCAAGCAAGCATTTCTCCGTAGGCCAAGGGTTCAGACCTTCTGTGTGAAGCAAATATAAAAAAAGAGTAGGTTTAAAAAGAACTAAAATAAAACTCCTATAGATTTTTGCTTTTGTGCAACTTTGTTAAACAAAATCCACAGTTCGAGCAAACAGCTGGTTTTCTTTCTTTCCGTGTCTATTCACAGGTCATGAACTTTCAACTCCCATCATGCATTGTGTCGTTCTTAAGGGGATATTATCATGACAGAAATCCATGAAATAAAAAAATAAGTAATTTTAACACATATTTAGCCATAAACCAAATGAATTGTTCCAACTAAATACTAAATCAAATAAATGTTTGCCTAATAAGATAATTATACTTATTAATTTAACATTATCACGTTCCTAACATATTTTCAGGGGTGTATGACATATTTTCAGGGCTTTACATATCCACAGACAGTTGCACAGTGCAACTGCCTAGCCTCATGCAAACCCAAAATATAAACATTAATAAAGTTTGTCAACTGCTGGTAATGCTACCTCAGGTATCTACAAGGGATCCTCTGTGTCAAGTGACCTACATTCACCATTATGACTGTAAAAGATATTTACCTCATTCTTATGCACTGTTTTTTGTCAATAACAATACATTTCTGCTTGGAGTTCACTTGCTGAGAGGTAAAGCCACTATTCTGTCCCTGGCACTTAGACAGAATAGGACCCATAAATATTGTTTAGATACACCTGCAGGACGTCTCCAGGAGAAAACAAACATCTGTCTTAGGGTGGAACATAAATTGTGGTTGACTGACAACATTAATCTTTTCTGAAGCCCTGACAATGCTTTTTTAACTGCCGCTCTGACGTGTAGCTATATAGAAAGAGAGATAGACAGATGGATGAATGGACAGCGTGTCATGTGTGTCAGTGAAGCAGAACTGCTGAGAATTTGCTCCTTGTTTCCTGGAATCTACTGTGTTCACACACATGGACAAGTCAACCATAAGGCATACACTGACACAGACATTTATACTCACACACACATACACATCGGAGTTTTGGGCAGTCCTGTACCTCCTGCTTCAGCACCATCTGCTCACTTGATTTATGGGCATACCAACACAACACCCCACTCTCAGACACTGTTTTAAGAAAATCTATTATGGGTATTCATAAACAAACTCTAAATCTGTTTCACGTCAAAGTGCATCCTATTTCTTAAACTAAAACTGCAGGTTGCAAATGTTTGGTTTTGCCAACTCACAATTGATATTAAGCTTAATTGTGACATTAGCAGATAGTCTGGTACAAATAATAAAAAAAAAAAAGATTTGTGAAGGAAATCTTTGGTCCTGAGTTTTGAACAACTGCTGCACAAAAAAGTATAAATCTAACCTAAATTGTCAAATATCAAAACAAAAAGCCAAATATTCCATTGAGGTTTTCACTGTGGAATACAGAATGGTATTTAAAATTCTCTTTTATCATATTTTTGTACTTTCATTGAGGACTCTAGTGCTTCTAGACATAGTCCAAGAGCTAAAAATAACATCCAGCTGTTTTTTTTCTCCTTATTAGCAATAAATAAATGTGCAAAAACTGTAATGAAAATGTTTTGCATAGCCTGTAGACATATACAAACTGTTCAAGAAAGAATAATGTGTCTCCTATAAAGAAATAGTAAAAAAAATAACTCTGTTAAAGAAAGCATATTTACTGAAGTGACATGATCTAACAGTAAAAAGTGTAAAAAAAAAAAATCTGACTTTAAATTTCAGTAGTTTCATAGTAAGCCCACATTTTTGTATTATAATGTTTTTGAATTGGTTTGATGGAATATTCTAATCTAAGAAATTCAATATTATGTCATCAGCATTTGGGGGAGTGTATTATGCAAATGTACTTTCTTGAGAATTTATGTCATGTTATAATGTCATTCCCTCATCAAAAACAGAGTTTTGCTTTGAGTCATTCACTCATGTTTGAGGAGTACTTGAATCGTCTGTGGCAGCCATTCGTGGTTAATGCCTTCTCAAACAATGTGCCAACTATTTACCCAAAGCTCTACCTGAGAGCTTCAGTCTGAGCAGCAACGACAGTTGCTCGCAAAATTCAGATAAGTGGAAAAAATTTGCACTATTGTAGGCATTTTCAACAGAACCCCTGCAGCACACTGACATACATTTGTTCAGCGTTGTTATGTTCTAACCATAGATGAGGAGTTTGACGAAAAAAATTACATTTTTGGTGATCTCCTCTTTTACTATGACAATAGAGGAAGTCACAAACCATCAGTCCAGCTTCAACTCATCCACTTGAGCCAATAACTGAGATGACATGGATATCATTATTCATGTATCACTGTATAGATTTATAGATCAGTCTTTCTCTACCAAATGTAGTTTCTTACAGAGTAGAATAGGATGCCCCCTCTTTTATTTATTTGTACTAAAGTTATATAACTGGAGCAATCAAGACCATCAGTGTGATGGAAAATAACTGCAACCATTCGTGTTATTTGAAAGTTGTGCCTAAATTGTGTCAGAAAGCAACAATTGAAATGAATCTGACAGCTCTAACAGCTTGACTTGAACCAAGCTTGCCGCCTGGCATGGAGTCAATGCCCTTTGTCTCAGAGTGCTTGCTGTGGAAGACACTGACATTTTCTTCAAGTGAAGCAAAGCAGTTTTTAACCATTTTTAAAGGTCAAAGAGAGTATGAATGTTACAAAAGGGCCTGTAAGAGTGATCATTACATTCATTAAGAATTGCTTTGATCAAGGCTTTCAAATCCTGCAAAAGTAGGATAAAGCTACATAGGTTACTGGAGGGCATATTTCAGGGCCAACACAGTACAGGGGTGGGTAATAAAAGACCCATATCTGGGTTTTTTGTTTCACTTAAGTGAACTTTAGACATGGTATTTAAAAGACCTGCCCTTGAGGGAATATTTACACTGGTGAGTATATATCTAAATATCTATTAATATAGATATTTATTTACAGTTGTTTGGTTCTGTTTTTCTCACAGCAATTAGCTCTCTATGACATAAACATGAGGAATAGTATGCTTTGAAGGTTTCCCTTCTTTTCATTTTATATTGAAGGCTTTGGCTGTTACACCTACCACTCCTTAGATGTCAAGGCATATTTTCTCTTTTCATTCTCTTTAATTGTTAAATACCTTCTTTGAACTGCCAGCTGTGCGATTTGTATTAATGACAACACACTTATAGCCCAATGAGTGCTTCTCCCCCAACATGAATCTGTGACGCATGGCTGCATGAAACAACATGTTCTTGATTAGATAGAGGAAGGTTTTACAGATATACTGATTTATCAGATGTCTAACACTGTTTAAAGTGATATGAATCTCTGTGTACATAAAAATGTATCTTCTTCCTAGTGTCTATATGATGAGGAACATTCACATCAGTTGCGGGAATCACTTTTTTATTGTGTAAATGCAACTTTTCCTAATGCATATAAACCAACCAGCTTGATCTGTCCAGTGGTATTTTCTATATCTTAGATAAGCTTTGACATAGGCTGCCTCTGTGTATGTGTGTAACTTAAGCCCGTTAATTCCAGTAAAAATCCTTTCTCTGTGAATGATGTGGAACACAATACAAAGATTTAGGTTTTCAGAAATAACTCAAAGAGAACTCTCAAAGATTTGCACTTCAATACAAATTTCTTTAGGTGTCCGGAGGCCAAACACATCATTGAACTCAAATTGTATCCAAGTTGCAAGAAGGCATGTCATGCGTACCAAAAAAAAAAACTGCAGCAAGAATTTGGTATGGCAGAAATTAAGAGAGGCTATAGATAAGAATTTGTTGGCTTCAAGGAAGTTAAGCAAAACAATTTGATGACTCAGAAAAGGTAAAAGGGGGGGTGAGAATATTTCAAAGATGCTGGAGCGTCTGGGCGCTGTGGAGCCAACTAATCAGACTTGTTTCTTCACTGTCTCCTGGTACAACACTTGAGCAGGGGCACCAGGTTTTAACCTCGGACTGGTGTGGCAGTCCCAGGTTTTAAGAGGCTTGGCCAAGCAGTTTGTTCCTACTGTTGAGAGATCTTCTCAGCCTCCCTGGGAAAGTTTACAACGGAGTGATGAAAAGGAGGCGTTCACTGACTGCCAAACCTCATGTTCAGAAAACACTGAGTGGCTTTTGTCCTTGCTGTTGAAACAATGGAGCAGACTAGCTACTAGATTGTTGCAAAGTGTTTGAAAGTCTTCTTTGTAAGCAATTTCTACATTTATTTTGTAAATGGAAGTCCACAAAGTGTTAGGGAGCACAGAATCTAAGTTAATTCAATGGGAAATTTTGGTCTTATGATATAATACTTAAATGATCTGAGAAACTGAATTTTGTGTTTTCATTAGCTCTATATCATATTAATAAAATTAAATGAAAATAAGCACATAGAATGTACCACACTGTATGTAATAAGGCTGAATATGAGTTATAAATTAGCTTTGAAACATTATCCTTGTTTATTAAAATAAACAAATGTTCCTCGCTGACTCAAAGGAACTCTCTGGAGGACAAAACATCAACAGCTTTTCTGTCCCACTATGTCACCAAAAAGAAAAACTTCTCCCCCAATACAAATGTGTAAATATAATTGTGTCCCTAGAGTGTATAAAAACAAACAAGAAAACACATGATCAGCGTGCAACTGAACACTGAGCAGACATAATGTAGTTGGAGAATGATCAAGGGACTTTTCACTTGTGCAATGCAGGTGAAGCGTGTCTGACCCTCTTCACTGAAAACACACTTGTAAAAGATGGACAAGAACTCTGCCAACATCTCACATACCCTCAAAAACACACAAGCATTTCACTGTGCTGCATATGCTTAAGCCTCTCTTGACAGTTTTATTTTTTTTGGCAGCTCTGTTTTTCCAGTCAGTATAATGGCTCATATTTTTTAACTCCCTGTTAGATCAACTGTTTGCCAGAGTGTGAGGAAGCACAATACGGTTCTTTCATGCAAATGAGCCTGAACTCCCTGCTTTATAAAGCTCAACAGAGTCGAGTTCACTGCAGATGAATAGATATTAATCACTTTTATTCCACATAAACACAATGTCATTATAAAGTGGCAGGTGATGCTATTTTCTTAAGTTTATATAAAAAAATAAATAAACACAAAACTTCTAAATTATGCATTTACTCTACAGATTTCACATGTCAACCAACCGTGAAAAGGTCTAATGGTTCTGAAGGACAGTTTTCATACACACAATCAGAGTTGCTTAATAATTGCTTAATAATCACTTTCTGAAACTGTCTTTTATCTTGAAAATAAGCACTCCCTCAACATCCAATAATCAGGGAGTCATGGGCCAATCACAGATATGGCCTAAGTCAATAAATACAGAAACAAAAACTCTTTGTTGCCTCAGTACACCCGGACTGCTTCCATGGTAATTACATTTAATTATTAGACATTAATTTAGTAATGATTAGAATGTGTAAGCAACAAAAGTGAAAGGTTATTTAGAAAGAAAAGCTGGTGCAACAATGGTACCCAAAGTTTACAAAGAGAAATTACAAAAAGAAACAAGAGCTCCATATTAAACTCAGTGAGTTTCCACGTTAAAGGTTAAAATTTATGATAGCACATTTAAAAAAGAAAACACACCTTGCTTGAAGCCAAAGCCTTTTTAATTAACATATTATGGCCACTTAACTTATGTTTGCATAGTTGCTTCTTAATGGCCTACAAATCTTCTGGGATGATGTTATTGGGACAAATGAAACCAATACTGGAGACATCTTTCAAGAAAACTAATCAAAACACAACTGAACAAACCCTCATAACAGCTGTCTGGTAAAGCGGTAGAGAGATGATTATTTGGGCATCATTTTTAGCCACATCATCTGGTCACATTGTAGTCATTAACAAACTTATCACCACAATAATGACACAGCAGCAAATCTCAATATGAACAGCAAAAAAGGTGGCGTCAGTATGGGAGTGTTCACCCTTCCACAGCTTAAAAAATACTAACGACTGAGGTCCAAAGATCTGTTGTTTAAATGTACTTTAACACAAGACTTTATATAAGTTGCTATGGTAGTAATTGATGTTTATCAGATGATGCACTGCATAGCAGCTTACTTATTCTGTCTTTAGGAATGTTGTAAAGAACTTCCTTTACAGTATTGTAATGAATGATTGAAGGTAAAAAGGCTCCTGATTCAAGTGTTTGCAGCTAAATGGGGTTTCACAGGTTACTACTTCATTTGACAAAACACTTCAAGTTAGGATAAAAGTATTTTCTTGCTGTCTCATTTACCTTTTTGAAAAGGTAAATGCGGTAAGGGTGGTTGAAGTCAACCTGCATCTGTTACTTCCCTGATTTGTCAAGGAGTTAGTCACAGTCCCCAGCATGAGTTAGCTTGTGTAAAAGCAGGCTAGGGAGTGAGGTAGTGAAGATACAATTTATGCAACAATCCACAGGATCTAAGGGCATAAACAACAGAGTTTCATGTCCCATGAAAATGTTAGGAATATGAGAATTTATGTTTAAAATGCTTGATCAATCAGAAACAAAATCATTACACTGAGTTCACCCAATATTAGGACTTTGAAAATAATTGAATAGGGAGAATTCAGATACAAACTGTGCGTGTTCGTGTTGTCTCTAACTGTGATTTAAGAATGACCAGCGTCAGGTGCTACGGTGCTGCAGGGGGCAGAGTGTACAACCCATGGACAGAGGCCTGGATTACTTCCCAGGTGTGTCTCGTTCCCTTGATTACCCTCTGCCTCTGTGTATTTAAACCCACCTGTCGTTTCTGTCTCTTGTTGGGTCCTTGCCTAGTGTCGTTTGTCGGGTCTCACAGTTGTTTTGTCAGTTGGTCATTCACAGTAATACTGAGAAGTCCTGTGTCGGCTTTAGCTCTCGTTAGTCAGTTTATAGATACTGTTGCTACCGGTGCCGAGTCTTAGCTTCCGCTCTGCCGTGCTGCCTGTATTTTGGACTGTTTTTGAGCCATTCCTTCATTAAATTTATCTTCATCTCTCAACCTGAGTCTGCTGCATTCTCCCTCACCACCCACTACACCACTTCATGACACATTTTCAAAATAAAAGGACAACAATAACCTAAAGTGACTGTGTCATGTATTGACTATTGATTCTGTGTGAAGATCTTTTTTCTCCCCTATGAAAGGTGTAGTAAATAGAGGAGAGGTGTTAAACTTAAAGTCCTGTTTATGTATCAACAAAAATAATTGTTATGAAGGATGTATAACAATAAGACTAAAAAATAAAGAGGTGAAATATTTCATCTAGTGAAATCAGTTTTTTACATCACCACGAAGATGACAACTGGCTTGGACCTTGATAAGTTCTAACAATGTGAGGCACATATCATATTGTTTCTTCTGTCAAATATGAAGTAACACATGGCTTAGCCACTTTCTCCGTTCTTTAGTGCCCCCTGTCATTAAGCTGTGAACTACAGGCTGCAGGGGAGGAAGTCCCTAAACTTTCCCAGTTGCCTTCTTGTGTTTCATCAAGTTCAATAGCTACAAGATGTAGGTGACCGTATATTATACAGATACCCACACATGCACATACACACAAAACATAACATATATGTATGTATGTATGTAGGCGTGTATGTATATGTGTGGGGGGGTGTATATGTGTGGGTGTGTGTGATAGTGTGGCACATTGCACATTAGCCAGAGATGATTTTTATCAAAGAAAAAAATGTAGAAACAAACTGGAAGTGGATTAACAAAAATCTTGCGTAAGTCCTTATAGAACTAATTTCTGGTTTATTTTTGATTGGTGGTTCTGTCATCACAGATGAAATGGAATTAATTTATTCGGTTAAATACAATAAAATAAAATAAGTTGCATTTTTCCGATTTTGGCGGGAAAAATGCTACTTTTTCTAAAGGAACAGCAGGGCAAGAAATATATTGTGACATTATGTATTGATTTTTTAAAACAAAAAAAAAAGCATTCTGATTTTTGTCATACCCTGCAGCTCTATTTGTGTCCAGCAACCTGATCTGAGGACCAGCATGAGATAAATGTGTCTTTTTGTACTGTTTACTAACCTCTGACACTGAGAAAAGCAGTTTCTACTTTGATATTACAGCTTGTCAGCATGATTTACAATTCCATTTGAGGGTGGAATGTCACATTACAGCAGCTGCGTTTTTTCTGAAAAGCAAGAAACAGTCCCTAATTACATCCCATCTGAAACAAGAATAATCAGCTTTTCCCAGAGAAAATTAGCCTCATTGTTCTTTGTTTGTGCACTGCAGAGAAGAGCTTAGATGTTGACAAGTTGGTTCGGATCCCCAGAGCTTGGAGACAATATCTACAGTAAGTATTTTGGCAACACTGCTTTTTTAGGCATGACAGGTTTGTACAAACCTGTTCGGTTATGAGAGCTGTCTGTTTGACATTGTGAAAGAAAGTGATTCCAAATGCGTTCCTTGATCTTCTGAGTCTGTATCCGCATGTTTCTTCTGGTCCGTACCACCGCTAAGCTTTTTTTTTTTCTGTTTTTGTTGGAAGGCTCTTTTAATCTTTCTGCTTCACTCAGATTTTCTTCCTCCTTACTGAAACTGATCCTGTCTACATAGCTGAGATGAAGTTCCTTAAAGGGAAACTAATAAAATCTCCAGTTTGTCTCAGTTTATTATTTATATTGTCTGAAGGCTAGTTAAAATGAATAAAACACATAGCATAACAGAATAAATAGTTAAAAGCTACTGTTATTGGTTATCTGTCGAAAGGTCACAATACAATTACATGGGAAGCAGACATCATAAATTTGTCATGTAATTCCTGCACTATAGATTTTCTCATCATTGTCGAACAGTTGTTCCTGAGGCAGTTTTTCTGTCACACCTGGTAATTCACAGCACAAATGCTGAAAATTTCATTATTATGGTTTATTGTGGTTCCATCAACATTTGTGCTGGAGAGAAAATCTGAGTTTAATAATCGGAAAGCCCCTGCTGGAATTACTGACGTTGTATGAGTTACGATAAATTAATATCAGTGTTTCGACATGCTTGACATGCGCATCAATTCTGATTTTACGGGAGATCAAGAGTGTAATTACCTTGTTAGTACAAGAACAAAAAACAGGTAAGATGATGATAGAACATTGCTGAAGCTACGTGCATTTAATAAAAGTATTCCTAAATAGCTGATCTTGTTATATGCAATTGTATTGACAGCTTTATTGATAATTGGCACTGACTGTTTAAATACTGAAGGTGGAAATCTAATCAGCAAGCATTATCTGTACAAATAAAAAAAAATAATAATTTAAAGAGTCTATGAAAGTCTTTGTGAAGAGGTAACAAATTAATACATTCCTGTTCATTGCATTCTGTTGCTTATAAAATTAATTGTTTCTCCCTCTAAGGCTGACCTGTTTATAAGGAATGATGGGAAATAATAAAATGAGGAAGACTTTCTTGAACGGACTGACATTTTTGATAAACCTGCACCGCAGATAAGTGTAATGAGATTATTTCATTAAAAGCTGGTGAGGTAATGACACCAATCAAACACAATGTTGTAATTACATTTACTAATTTATTTATAAGATGCTTGTGATTGATTTTTTATTTTGTTTTTTTAAAATGTTCTAAGGCATTTACAAATATACTGGTATATTAATTGGGCATTAAAGAGACAACAATAAACTGGCATTTACAACTTCTGGCCAGGAAAAACATTGAAGACATGTATAGCAATGGGGCGACTGTGGCTCTGTGGGAAGAGTAGTTGTTTTGTGATCGGAAGGTTGTAGGTTCAATTCCAGCTTCCTCCTGCCCCATGTCGATGTGCCCTTGGGCAAGGCACTTAA
>CAEGAE010018757.1:0-13844 GCA_903067095.1 Girardinus metallicus | reverse complement strand
GAACTTGAAAACTGGACGTTATGCTGCTAACACTTAGCTTTCGTCAACAACTCAGGCGGAAGTGAGAACGCAAATAATGCGCTAAATAATAACACATAATATAACGAGGCTTCGAGGCAGATCAGTTTTCCTCGAGGAATTTTAATAATCGAGGTTCTCGAATCACTCGAGGAATCGTTTCAGCCCTATTTACAACATTTCCATATTTGGTTTTTAACATTTAATCTTTTAATTTGACTGACAGATTCTTTCTGAGTGGTAAGTTTCTATGTATCACAAAACTAAAATAAATTTCAAGAAAACTGCAAAACAGCTGAAACACTGGGTTTCTTCAATTAAAGCTGTTGCTGACCTTCCAAGGAGTGAATATCCAGAAAGTCCACCTCAAGGTCAGAGAGTTCAATGCTTAGAGAAATGAAAGAAAATCCCAAGAGCTGCGCCGTTTCAGATATTAAAGGCTTCAGTTAGCATCTTAAATGCTCCATGCTAAAGGTCATGACAGTAAAATAAGAAAAGGACTGAACAAGCGTGGCTTGCTTTATAGGTTGAGAATAAGGAGAAGACTTCCTTTTACTAAAAATAGCTTGACTTGGGTTTCCAAAGCTGAATCTTAATGAGCCAGAGGCATGATTTTTGTTAGTAATGCACAGAAGTATGTTTAGAAAAAATAAGTGCAAGCATCTGGTAAAATCTGGTCAGCATGGTGATGAAGGTGTGACGATTAGGGTTGTTTTGCATCCACTAAGTGAGGACAATTTGTAGCTGGAGTGTGATTTCTGTAAAAGTATTCTAGATTCAACCTGGGGGGTCTGAGAGACAGCTGAATCCTGGGGAAACTGGGTCATGCAAGCAGTTAAATAAAAGCTGGGCAGCTTCTTTACTTTGCAGTCAACTTTGTTGAACACGTTCTAACAATGCGAAGGCTGGCATTCTGATCTTATGCACCTGAAGTTAGACTCAAGTAGGAATCTGGGAAATCCAAATCATTTTCATTCTTTCCTGCTATGCAAAAGCCTTAAAGTTGTTCATCTGCACCATGACAGTAGAAATAATTGCAAGGAGCATTAAGAAGAATATAAAAAAGCACCGAAGATATTACTATCACCAATCAATTGATTGGTAATTACAATCACTGGCTGCACCTACACCTCAAATGAAGCTTTTTATTTGTGATTGAGGGTTGCACATTTCTTTCCAGGTACTCCATAAACATGACAGCGTTTCCATTAACCGGAGAATTGTGCAAATGTCATTCTTGAAAAAACTCACTTCTTTTATAAAAAAGGGTTTTCAGAAATATTGAAAGATATATGTTGCAAAACTAGAATAGAAGCACATTCTTCGAATCACCCGAGTCACATGGTCAACAGCGGATGTTACTACTGGCAAAAACGACAAAGAAAACAACAGGAAGAAGTAGGAGGATGATGGTTTGTTTTGTTTCTGGCTCCACCAGAGCTCTTACAGAATCACATAGTTCAGAAAAAGTTGTGCCTCATTCAAACGTGTTGAATCCCTTACTCTTCTGTAAAATGACAAACTACAATTTCCCTAAAATGCTGCTTACGTAGCCGCTTTAAAGTATAAGGGGTTTGTTGCTCCAAAAGCTAAATAAGACGCCGTCGTCTCCTCTGATGGCGGACAGATGAGCGCTAGAGCCATGGCTGAAACTGTTTACAACCCCGCTGACATGAATTGTAACGATTTATCGCATGAACAATCTTATACACATGTGATTTTAATTTTATTTCTTATTTCATGGAAACAACTCAATTGCAAAATTTAGTTTTTTCAACATTAGCAGAATACTGACAAAGATTTCCCCGTATTTGTAAAGGGAACACAGCCTGTGAGGTTGATTGGTCTCTCTAAATTGTTGTAAGGTGTGACTAGTTGTGTTGCCCTGTGTTGGACTGGAAACCTGTCCAGGAAGTACCCTGCGCTCGCCCAAGGACCACTGGAGATAAGCAAATCCAGCCCTGGACGGATAAGAGGGTACAGACAATGGACAGACAGAAGGACGGGCTGCAGATTTGAGAATTACCAACAACAACGTAAACACAACCACGACAATTTTCTTAATACCTACTTGCAACATATGCCTGCAGACAACTAGGCCACTCTAGCCATGTTTCCATTGATCATACGGAAACATGACATTTGGAGAATAAATCTGCTTAACAGAGACCGTCAAATTTTGAAAAAAACTAATTTTTTGATAAAACGTTTTGCTGCTAGGATGAGGTGGCCTTTTTTACCGTTTATCAAAATTAGTTTACTTCACAAAACTGCAATGAAAGCACTTTTTACACATCACACGAGTCACATGATCAACAACCACATGTTGCCACTAGCAACAAAGAAGAAGACAGCAGGAAGTAGTTGGGGGACAATGGATCAGCATGTTTTATAATCATTTATTGTGTGAACAAACAAATTGCATTTCTCCTTTAAAGGAAACACCGCAATTGCGAAATTGCGTTTCTTTCAACATTATATTGTGCACATTTGTAATGGAGAAAACCTCTAATGTTAAACTTTCCTACTAAATACCAAAAATCAACTGACAGGATGCATAAGCAGAAACTTATCAAGATCTGGATTCCTTTAAAAAATGGGGAACTTCAGTGTAACTAAAATATTTAGTGTTAAAAGTAAAACTAGCACAAATCACTTTTATATCAATGTCGTTATAAAAGACCACCTCGTTTTTATCAAAAAAAAAATATTTTTTTTTTCAAATTTTGACAGTCTCCATTAAGCAGATTTATTCTCAAAATGTCAAATTGTGCAAGACAGAATATTATTCTCTGTTGCTGTGTTTAAAAGTAAGAAATATGGATTCAAACCTGTACAAGACATTTAACTGACATGTTCTCCAACCAGATCATGCATTTGGGTCATGATCTAAATAAACTGCAGCAAAATTTCAGCTATAGATATCCTATTAAAATATACCCACAATATTTATATAATTTAGCTGTTTTAATGCCAATACGGGTTAAGTCGATTGCTTTGACATGCCTTGTGGGTTAATTAACTGGTGTGCAGACATCCAGGTAGTCGGCCCTAAACCCACAAACAATACGCTGACCAGAAGCAACCACAGGTTAGTCTAAATCTGCACCTTTGGCGTACAAGAATACAACAAATCTGGCCGACATAACCACCCAGAATATGCGAAATATCAAGAATATACAGTCAAAAGACATCGATGGTTAAGGATTCAGTTCCCCAACCATGATTTACTAATGTTGACGAATAAAAATGTTTTAACACTGAATCATTCTCGGGTCTGTCAAGGTTATCTTGCCAGTGTCCTTGTGGGTTTTTTTTTTTTTTTCCCCAAAGCAGCCCGTTTTCCTTCAGCCAGCCCCATCAGCTCGGAGTTAAAACCCAGCTGCAGACCTGCAGTTGGTCACCGAAACGCCTCCAGTTAAAACATGTTAGCTCAAAGAAGCTAACCAGCTGATCGCACTAGCATCGCAGCATCTGAGCGACAACTGTCAAACTAAACCGTGACGTCTTCAAATGAATTACTTTGAAAACAACAAATTATAAAGATATATATTAAAACTATACGTTATAGTGCGACAATTGAGTTTATAATCTCGTTTTTAATGGTGTTATTGTGACGCTAACAGCGGCTGCACCGTTGCTGGTGCTGTTAACTGACGGGATGAACATTCCTGTATGTGCTAACTGTGCTAGGCGGCTAGCTGGCGATGCTAACTAGCCGCTCCAGAGACCTCAGCGTATCCGCCGTCCTACTCACCAGTAAGCGGCCTTTGAGGCGAAGTACTTCGGTGGGAACGTTGACGATAACCTCCAATGTGTGCATCCATATGTCTCAGACGATGCGCAAACCTAAAAGCGGTGAGCGCTTCCTCTCCTTCCTTCTGCCGGTGGCCATTTTTTCCTCAACATCCAAATAAAGCGGAGCTCGTCCCGGTTGCGATTAGGTCCCAGCGCCGAGTTTCCTCCAAACAGCATCCTCCTCCTGACACCGCCAGCGTGGAGAGGGGAGCCACATCTGCAACACAAAGCTGACATCTGTTGGATCCTCATAGGAAAAGCACTCCATGACTTGCATTAAAGGACACAGATCTAAAAAAAAATATATATATATTCTTACTCCTTTTCTTAGGGCCTACACCAGTGCAGTGGTGTCCACACTTTGAATGATTTTGAAATTGTGCAACTTTTTTTAAAGGTAATCCGCTCAATAATAATCAAACTGTAAATCATTGTAGACTGAAAACGTAAGGAAGGTTTTTCACAATTAACGTTATCATTAGACAGGAATGCAGTTTCTAACTTTATAAGGGTTTATATTCTCTTTTTTTTTTGCGTTTTAATAAAAGCAGGTCCTTGCTTGTGGTTCTGGTTACTTAAAAGCTAAGAAGATAGAGGAAACATTGTTATTATTAACAATGTTTTATTATTAATATGTGTTTTGAACCTTTTATATTTTTTAAGAAGATGTTATTTATCAGTAAAAATGTTGCTCTACAAGACGAAAATGAACTTGCACTGAGTTCAGGGGCCGCACAAAATCCTTCAGAGGGCCCCAACCGGCCCCTGTGCAGCATTTTGGACATCTCTGGCCTAAACACAAGAAAAATATAATGAAAAAGTTTAATATCACAAATTTAAGAAAGAGGAATCAGAGCCAACTAGAGAACAAAAGTAAGAAAAGCACGACTTCAACATCTTTTTACTCAAATAAAAGTAAAAAGTATCCATCCAAGAAATCACTCAGGTAAAAGTAAAAAAGTATTTGGTAAAACAAAATCTACTCAATCTACTGAGTAACTGATCAAATAATCATTTAATATTTAAAATGTACATCATCAGGTGGACCAAAATATAAAATTAAGTGGAAATTTTGGTATTTTAAGGACCAAAATGACAATAATTAATTTAAGTAACAAAAAATAAAATCAGGCAAAATAACTTTTTTTCCCAAATCAGTTTCTTTCAATAAAAAACTTGTGAAACTTTAACAGAAACTGCAGGTGTGTGTCTGTGTCTGGTGACGTTTTGGTTAAAACATCTTTGTTTTTCATTCAGTGGGTAGAAAATCCAGAAATTTTACTCAAGTAAAAGTAGAGATACTTCATAATTAAGTTACGCAAGTAAAAGTAGAGAGTAGTAAAATACTCTACAAGTAAATTTTTTTCAAGAAAGTTACTAAAGTAAATGCAATTGAGTAAATCTAACTAGTAATTACCAAACTCTGGTCATCACAACTGAGTAAAGCACTTCCTATTACTGCATTTAAAACAAAAACAACAGGATCTTATCATTTTTGCAGTGTTAGCTACTATTAGCAACACAAATTTCGACAATGGTGTGTTTCCATTAAGCAAATTTATTTTATATCAATTTGCACATTTTTCAGTGGAAATGCAGCTTGTGGAAACTTCACAATGACCTTCAAGCAACATGGACTCTGGTCCTCTCCACTCCTCCTCCAGACTCATGTCCAAGTAAAATGATGTCCAAGTAAAATGTAAACTTTACACTTTTTCCTTCCGCTGAATTTTCAATGAATATGCTTGGATGCCGCACTCTGTGAACAACCAGCTTCTTTAATTATGTGGCTTCCTCTCCTTATAGACATTATCATTGACTTCTTCTCCATGATTAAATTCTACTGACCCAGAGTGAAGACCATTGAGAGACTCAGAAAACCTTTTCAAGTGTTTAGAGTTAATTAGCTGATTAGGGAAATGAGTTTCCAATAAGACACTTTTCCACAATATTCTAATATTTGAGACGCTGAATTCTGGGTCTGAGTCATCATAAAAACCCAAATGAAAGCTAATATTAGCTACAAAGCTAAAGCTAGGTGAAATACTAATGACGTACAAGAAATAAAGACTTGAAATATTTTACGTGATGTGTAATGAATCCATATAATCTTCTGAGCTTTGTCACAACATTCATTTTTTTAGCTATACTTACAAATTTTTCTTTTCATTTACTACGAATTAATTATGCAAATCAAAGAAGTATTTAAAAATTCAAAGCGTTTTACAGAAAAAAAAATACAGTACATGGGAAAAAACATTCTAACACATTGGAAATTAAATTTAACAAAACAGTGGTTGAGGACAAATATTAACTGCTAAAATATGGTATGACAGTATATTTACAGTTAATATGAATTTAAAGGAGCTAACAGTATATTTCACGTCTTCTTGTGTTTATATGAACAATAAAAACTAACAATGTCCACATCGACTTACTTATATCAACTACTTAGCTTTAATTTCATATTTGAAGCAAGTTCTATTTGTGAAATATACTTTGGCCGCCAGGTGGTGCTGTGGTCCAGCTCTTTACTCCGGGCGCCATTTAACATGAGAATATTCTGACATTACAGTAAATGGTCGCCAGGTGTCGCCATTTCTCCCTTAATAATAAAAACTTCCGCTGCTGTGCGGGTTGTATTTCCTGAGTAGTGGAAACCACATACCACAATAACCCAGGCTGTGATTTAATGCATTGATGTCATGCCTGAGGTGATTTTCTTAAGTTACTGACTGTATTTTGTATTATTATTAGAATAGTTAAGGATGATAAAAATGCAATATTTGTCAACAGTTTGAATATTTTTCATGTTATTTTTGTGTAGATTACCTGCCCATTGTCATGAGTCGTTTCAGTTAAATCTTTTGTTTCTATCTTTCCACTTGGCCCTATAATCAAAGTTTAAATCTTTCTGTGGTTTTAAGGCTTGGCAAATGAATAAAGAAAAAAATCCCTGGGTGTGAAATCCTGTTGTTACTAGGTAATTTAAAAAATGGCAGTTCAGACCTTACCTGAATTTCAACCTGATCAAAGCAGTTGGTGATAAAATAGCATAATACTCTGTGGCTTTAACAAGCTCAAACCTTTTGTTAGCTGCTACTCTACACTAAAAGAAATACTTAATTTGACGTTACAAAAGCAAATGTGCAAAGGCGTGTTGGGGTCACTGTAGGAAAGATAAAAATGTTGTAAATTTCCACCTCAAAAAACTGTTGCTGAAATAAACAAGATAATTTCTGAGCTCTATAAAAGTTAGCTTGAAAAAACCTCAGAAACTTTGAGCTTAATTTAAGAACTTTTCTAGAAAGAAACTTGAAAATTTATGAGATTGAAAAGTCAAAAATGTTCTATAAAAAACTCCGAAATTTTGAGATTTAAAATGAAAAGTTCCTAGATTCAGAAGTCACAAATTTTTAACATTTGAAACTCAGAAAATTTCTTGTTGTTTTGAGAAAATTGTTGAGATGAACCTCAAAATTTCCAAGTTTTTTCTAGTAAATATTTAACTTTTCAAACTCAAATTTCAAAAAATTTTTCTGTGAAATAATGGAAACTTGATGAGCAGTAAATAGTTTGGCCACTAACAGTGTTAGGTTTCGTTTTCTTCTTCTGCTTCTTATTTCCGGTTGGTATTCCAGGTGCATTTGGCTTTCCTCGTTTGTCCTGCTTTTTTATTTTATTTTCCTGGAGCATTCCTGTTTTATATTATTTCACAACTGCTTTATCTCCGTTCACCTGAGGACATTCAGTGTTTATGTAGCTTCGGTGCACATCAAATGTCATGTTTTCTCGAAAAGGGAAAGCGAGTCCAATTTTTATCCAGTTACATAAGATCCAAATCAATGCTGCTTGTTCCGCTATAATCCAATAGCAACATGTTTATTGTTTAATTAACTCTTTAACCTTTTATATTACCTGAGGTTCACACCTGGATTCGGTTCCCAGCTGTCACTCACCTGTTGTTCAGCTGTCAGCAGCTCCTCAGGGCTCAATGTTCTGCCTGGTTTCTTTTAATCCTTTAAATATGTCTGTGTGTTTTATCACACTTTTTTATTGTTTTTACACTTTACCTCAATGTTCTGGATTAACTTGCTCCAAAGTTTCAATATTAAAGGGGCAGGATCGTGTTACATTGACATTTTAGCTTCGCATCATGTTTTAATGTTATTCCCCTCATCATAAACAAATCTGGAGTGTTGCTTTGATTGTTTCATGAATGTTTGAGAATTCCTTTAATCTCCATGGCAACCATTCAGCTGTGCAAAACGCCTGGTTGGATCTAGCGCCACCTACGAGGACGCAGCTCCTCCTTGGAACTGCAGTTTCTAAGCTTCTGAGCTTCTGCCACTCAGCTCCTTCAGACTAGCCAGCAGCAATTAGCAAACACGTGGCGGGTCAGCTGATCTCACTATAGGAGCTACTTGTCAGTGAAATGCTGGAAAAACGTTGTTAAAAGGTTAATAGAGTAACCATGTTGGGATGACTTCCTGAAGGCGGAGTTTCAGAAAGACAGAGGCCCAATTTCAAGGAGTTAAATTAAGTAAAAAAAATAGAAAGTTATATTTGATATACATGACAGCATTTTGATTTTGCTCTAAAATGAAATTATGTGCCTGGAAAACACATAACATGCAAAGCCTCTTTAAGGCCTGCATGTTTTAAATAATTCGAACGGCTCAATGTCTTCCTTCGCATATCATCAGGTCATGCAGAAGATTATTAATCAACCGTTTAATTTATTAAAGACTGTTGAACCATCGAAACATTTTTAGAGTTGACAGCTGAACCTAAACAGCTAACCATTTGTCTAATTTGTGAAGTCATGACGTCAGGGGAACTGATTTGACATTCTGTCTCTTTCAGAGCTTAGATAAATTTTCCTCAGGTCTCATGAACAATCAGCAGGTTTGGTCGTTTAGATTCAGTTTATTAAAACCAAGTAGATTTACAACAAACCTCTTTGTTTGAGAAAGAAAATGGATGCAGACCTGTCTGTTATGGAGGAAGATTATTGGTAATAATAAAAGAAAAGAATAATGAGATTAAAGTCAGAATTCTAAGATTAAAGTCAGAATTCTGTAAAAAAACAGTCAGAATTTTGGGATTAAAGTCAGAATTCTGAAAGTCTAAATTTTGAGATTTAGAGATTCTAACTTTAATTTTGAGATTAAAATTAGAATTCTAATTAAAGTCCGAATTCTGAGATAAAGTAAATTTTTTTCATTCAGTTGCTCACATCCTTTCCCGTAATCTCTCTCCTGCACTGACCCTTGTTCAAACCAGATCAGCTGCAGATAAAGCACCTGTCACATTGTTTAGATCTCTTCATCCTCTTTGAGCCTTAAACACTGAGGAAAAACAACAAGCTGGGAGTGAGAGAAGCTCCACACGTGCCAGAACCAGCATCCCTAAGGCGGCGTATACCCAGCACCCACGCCAAACCAACAGCAGCCTGCAGGACGGGATGCCGGCTTCAACCAACCGCCAACTATTCAGCTGATGGTTGGTGGAAAATTCCCAGAGTCTGCCATTATCTAAACAAAAAGAACAATAATGCTCCAGTAAACGACACCAGACATCTCTGGCGGCATTTCAAACCTCTTCTAAACAAGTTAGAACAAGAAGCGTAAACACGCTGGTGCAGCTATGAGAAGCCAGGACAGAAACAAAACTTTGGCTCCCGTTTCTTCTTTCTGCAGCGTTCCTCTAACTTTCATTTACTGGTAAATCATAAAATGATGCCGTGATTAACTACAGGTTTAATCCTCTAACTTTCATTTATTGGTAAATCATAAAATGATGCTGTGATTAACTAAAGGTTTAATCCTCTAACTTTCATTTATTGGTAAATCATAAAATGATGCTGTGATTAACTAAAGGTTTAATCCTCAAACTTTCATTTATTGGTAAATCATAAAATGATACCGGGATGTGGTTTAACTAAAGGGTTTGTGTTTGCAGCTAACAGTCACGTAGGTGAAACATTCACTAAAGTTTCAGTTCAATTATGCCAGAAAACTGCAAAAACACAAAATCTGACCAAGGACTTTTGGTCTAGCTTCTAGTGCAAATATCTTAGCTCACTTAAAATAAAACAAAAAATACTTAAAAGTAACTTTCCAGCAAGATATAGGAGATTGTTGTAAGTCAATAATTCTTTTAGTACTAATGAAAATGTACTAGTTCCATTGGCAGATTACTTCATTTGAAACGGGAAAAACGTCTCGTTATAAGTGAAAAATGAGAACAGAACTGACTTTGCGTGGAGGACAAGTACCAGAGATCCACTGCAAAAACAAAATCTTACCAAGTATCTTTGGTCTCATTTCTTGTGCAAATATCTTACTACACTTGAAGAAATGAGACAAAACTAACTTAAAAGTTACGTTTTAGCAAGACAGATAAGCTTGTTTTCGGTCAGTAATTCTTTAATATTGATGAAAATGTACTAGTTCCATTGGCAGATTATTTAACGTATAACAAGGCACTTTTCCTGTTTTAAGTGAAAAAAATCTCCCAGAGGAACTAGTACTTTTTAATAAAAAAAATATTGACTTAAAACAAACTTTTTTATCCGTTACTTTTAAATCACTTTTGGTTAAAAGTCAGAATTTTGAGAAAAATGTCAGAATTCTGAGATTAAAGTCAAAATTCTGAGAAATAAAATTCAGACAAGTCTGAGGAAAAAAGTAATAATTCTGTTTTTGCAGTGAGCAGCTGCAGAAATGTCGAACCTTTAGAGTTCAACTGAATGAATGTCAGTTTGTCCATCACAGTTCAACTTCTTCTATGTTTTCTTAGAAAACAGCATAACTGCTTCACTGGTAGCACAAGATGTAATCTACTTTCACTCTGAGCCAGATGTTAGGAAATCTGAAATGTGAAAAAAGAACCTGTCTGCAGGATGAAAAGAGGCCTTTGTTTGGATTTCATTGCTGCGGATCAGAGCTCAAAACCACTGATAACACAACAGAACCTGCTTGTTCCCGCAAAGAGTTAGATAAGAAAAAGTTATTTTGGGAGTTCATGCTTGACCAGTTTGCTGAAGAAGTGTACATTATATGTAATGCAGAGGTGATACTTTATGAGTGACTCTGGAGGAGCTGCAGAGATCCACCGATCAGGAGGGAGAATATTCCTTATAGATTATTTCACTTTTAGCTCGTACTTTTCCGTCAATATTAAGGAATTATTTACTTTAAAAAGCTCCTATATCTTGCTGAAAAGTTACTTGTAAGTTATTTCTGTCTTATTTCAAGCTTACTAAAATATTTGGGCTAAAAACTACACTAAAAAAAAATACTTGGTAAAAAAAATCCTGATGATACATCATCCTAATACATCTTAAAACTTAAAATCATACAATCTAACTGACATTAGATTATACTTTCTGGGTGCAGTTTACTTCTCTTTTTGCTGTATTGTTGAGATAAAGCTCTTCTTACGGTTTATTTTTCACTGCTTTGCAGTGCAAATATATGAATCCCCCTGAAATAAGACAAAACTAACTTGCAAGGTATTTTCCAGCAAGATATAGAAGCTTGTTTTTAGTAAGTAATTCCTTTAAATTGATGGAAAAAGGCCAAGTTTCGCTGGCAGATTATTTCACCTGCAACATGCGGAAAACATTTTGTTATAAGTGAAATAATCTGCAACTGGAATCAATACTTTTTCATCAACATTAAAGAATTATTGACCTAAAACAGGCTGCTATCTATCGCTAAAAAGTCACTTGTAAGTTAGTTTTGTCTTATTTATTTGTTTTATATCTTAAGTGGTAAGATTTTTTTTTTTTTGCAGTGTTATTCTGGCTAAAAACAGAAAGGGAAAGCATGAAGAGGCCCCAGATGGACCGTGTTTGACCCGATCCAAAGATGTCCAGGAGTACAATAAATGACTTTTCACTGTTCACACTGGTTGTGGGGGAGCTTTAATGGGTTCCCACACATCCATGGGAGTCGTTTTCCACCTCCCATCGCCCCCTAGCCGCAAAATAAAAACCGTCTGCATTCCTCTCGGTTTTTCTGAACTGTGAATTCTCAAAGCTAATATTTATTACATCTAAAACGTTTTCTGGCAGGATAGTTTGTTTTATTTTAGAGGAAACCTTAACCCTGAAATCTCTGTTTCCTGAAAACCATATGGGAACTCCACAAGCTGTGGGTGGACGGTGCCAGAGGAGGAGGAGGTTTTCTTCAGGGTGTAAGCGGAAAATTAAAGAAAAATGGATGGTCATGCATCTTTTTTTTTACTCTAAGTTGACATAAAGACGTCTATTGTTCTGCTAGCTTAAGCTGAACTGATTTATCAAACCAAATGGCAGCTCATGTCAAAGAGGATGCACAGAGGATTATCGCGACTTTCTGCATCGTTTTGCTAAGTGGGTCAACTCTTGGTGCAACACCACCAGGCTTAATCACCTCTGTGTAGTCATCCTTCAACCAGCAAATTACGCTGCAAAAACAATTTTACCAAGTATCTTTGGACTAGCTTCTAATGCAATTATCTTAGTACACTTGAAATAAGACAAAACTAACTTACAAGTTACTTTCCACCAGATATTAGATCAATAATTGTTTAGCCTTTATGAAAATAACCCTTATACTTAATTATTTCACTTGTAAAATGAAATAATGCCTTGTTATAAGTGAAATTCTGCTTTTTAAAGGAATTATTTACATAAATCAAGCTTCTACTTCATCCAAAAAAACTGAGTTTTGTTTTATTTCAAGTAAGATATTTTCATTCGAAACTAGTAAGCACAATAAATCAATAAATCGCATCATCAATTAAAACCAGCTCCATGATTTCAATTTGCATGATTTATTGTTTTTCTCTCTTTCTACCAAAAACTGGATGAGAAAAGACTTCAGTTTGGTTCTTTGGCCTCAACCAGCCAGTTTTCAAAGGATCATTTTGTTTAAAGAGATTCAATAAACTTTCTTTGCTTTCTATGTTTATTTGTTTAGAATATTTAAAATGTTGCCTTGTTAAATGTTCATCATAATTTAACGTCTATTGAGCTTCATTAATGTTTTTTTTTGTATTTTTACACCAAAGAAATTGTCTCAAAACGACAATATTATTGTTTATCGCGATAACTTCTGGGTCAATTTATCGTCCAGAAACATTTCGTGACAATCCAAGTTTACAGTCATCCAACAGCGGTAAATATTGTCATATTATGTTTTTCTTAAACATGTCAAACCGATGAGATCTGTACTGAGATAAACTTTTGTCTGAATATACTTTGGGTGAAATTTAATCCCAACTTGAGCTTTCCAAACAGTTTTGCTGGGAGTTGAGCCAAGGACAGGAACTCTGGCAGAGCTTTAGGTTTCAGAACCTGCTCCGGCCCGTCACACGGTTAGATTTGTTTCAAGACATGCAGCTTCACATCGATACGCCCCACTGAGCATAAGTCTGCACAATGTTGAGAGTTGGATCAGATTTCAGAAAAGACTGCATGATGTTAGAAATATGACATCAGAAACTGAGTTATGTGAGATATAAAATAAGTGGCATGAATTTAAATGTAACCCCTAACTTTGCCATAAATCCCACCTGTCTGCCCTCCCACCTCTTCATCTTGCCAATCATCACAGTGGTGCCGAACGTAATCAGAGTTAATAATATGTTACAGGCAGGTTAAGACCTGGATCTGGTGTCAGTACAACACTGTTCTGTGGAAATGTATAAATTAACATTTCTGAAGGAATGTTGGAGCGATGCCAAGGTACCACGCTGTCCTAGAAATACGGAATATCTCAATATTCATAAACGTTAACGCAAAGAAGAAACTGCTGAGTAATGTAACGCTGCAGGTTTAACTTGCCTAATAGAGCAGACCTGCTGCAATGCCGTCATTCAAGTAAAAGCAATTCTGAGATTAAAGAGATTTTTGAGATTAAAGTCAGAATTTTGGGAATAAAAAGTTAGGAAAAGTAGTCCATCCATCCATCCATCTTCTTCCGCTTATCCGGGGTCGGGTCGCGGGGGTAGCAGCCTAAGAAGGGAGGCCCAGA
>CAEGAE010018753.1:0-99197 GCA_903067095.1 Girardinus metallicus | reverse complement strand
GTCCTTCGACACTCTTTGGTCTTCACCATAGTGGAACTTGGAGTGTGACTGTTTGAGGTTGTGGGCAGGTGTCTTTTGTACTGGTAACCAGTTCAAACATTGATACAGGTAATGAGTGGAGGACAGAGGAGCCTCTTAAGGAAGAAGTTACAGGTCTGTGTCAGCCAGAAATCTTGCTTGTTTGTCGGTGACCAAATACTTATTTTCCACCCTTATTTTCAAATAAATTCTTTAAAAATCAGACAATGTGATTTTCTGAATTTTCTTTTCTCATTTTGTCTCTCATAGTTGATGTCTGCCTATGATGTCAATTACAGGCCTCTCTCATCTTTTTAAGTGGGAGAATTTGCACAATTGCTGACTGACTAAATACATTACAGGACCTTGTACAGTTGAAAATCTGATAGCTTTAAGGTAAAGAAAGTCTGAATTTCTTCTGTTTCTCAAGACATTTTGGATTCTGCAACTTTATTTTTTTTTGTGGATATATTTTATCCCAACTAAAATACTCACTTTCAGTTTTTGGCCTGCTGCTTTGCAATTATGTCAAAGCTTCCTTTTTATATTGTTGGTTTAACCCAAGTAGAAACCTCACTGGTTCTGGGTCTTTAAACATGGAAGTCACTAAAGTTTAGTCACTTTGTGCCTCTGCACAAAGTGCCGTGGCCTGAAAGATTGTTCATTCTCAACCAGAGGTAGCACCAGTTTTTATTTCCTTGACCCTGTCTTTTAGCAGGTTACAGCTTTTGGACAAGGGCTATAGCCATTTTTATTGGAAGGGCTACAAGTTGAGTTTTGCACAAGTGTGGGTTGTTACTTGTGGGGCTCCCTGTCAGTGCACCCCACTAGACGGTTCGTACTGCTTGCACAGCTGTGGCACACACTCTGACTCTACAGTGTGGAAAGTGAGATGTATGCAGGCAGAGAAAGTGGGCTTGGAGAATGATTGAACCAGCAGAACAGAGGAATGCTGCAATGGCCTTTGGGGTAGAAAAGCAACTGCAACACAGAAAAGAAGGACAAGCAAGTGCAGAGGAAACGAGCAGAAAACCGATTATAAAAGACAAATCCCCGGCTCTTCCAACCAGACGGAGTTAGCCGCTGTATCCTGAGGGCGAGAAATCGCAACAGCATTAGCTCCGGCTCCAATCGGATCTCTTCCATGTTTTCTATGCACATGTGTGTGAGTGTCTTGGTGCATGTGCGGTCCTTAAATGCACAAGACAGGAAATTTTTCCTGCTGGCCTCCTCCTTCCTCTCTTCGTTCTTCACCCCGTTCACGCCGCTTGCCGCTTGCCGCTTGCCGCTGATTGGCTGGAGGGAAAGCAAGGGATGAGGTTTTGTCATCTAATCTGGCAGCAGATCACTACTGATGGGCCTCTGTAGAATGGCTTTAGTAAATTACTGTTCCAGGGCTGGATAAATCCCCTCTATCAGATAGCAGCTCTGCCTTCATCTCTCCCTCTGTTTCTGGTCCGACTGTCTTTCTGTTCAACACGTCGCTCGGGCGCTGACTTTATCTATTTATCGCTTCTCCTCTACAACGGTTGACCTCCACGTGTGTTTCTTATGCTTTTTACAATCTGAATACCTCAACCTGTCCTCATTTGTATTTCTGTAGATTATACTTGTGTTTCTTTGCCTGTGGACCTTTATACCTGAAGTAAATTAGATGAGCTTCTGTCTGAAAGAGAGAGAAAGTGGATTTCTATCCTAAGGCGATTGACATCAGCAGATTACAGTCTCTGTGAGAACAGTTCCATCTCCTGCCGTGTTCTGAGCAAGGCCATCTTGCCTCTGAAATCGCACATGAGATAATTCTCTACATCCTGCCTTAATACCTAGAAAAGGCTGTTTGTGGATTAGCTGGAATTGTTTGATGCATAGTTCTAGTCTTAGTTGACAGCATGCCACTGTCGCAGAGGCGATAACAGGAATGCAGAAGATGCTGGATAGAGAAATGGGAGTGTATTTTTTTTATTTTTTTTAACTTCCTTCAAAGTAACCCACTGTGTGGGTGCAATTTTGCCTGAGGTAGAATCATACTGGTTTGCTTACAAAACCAAGTCGAACCGACCTCCATCTGACCTCCTGTTTCTTACTTCAACTCCCTGTGTCTCCACCTCGAACTTCCAGTGTTGTGGCTTCGCGTTGACATATGGCAGCCAGGCTTGTCTGATGTCAAACAATGCTGCTATTCTGGACAAATAACAGGTGGTGTATATGAAGAGGAAGTGGCCAGGTCACTCTGGGGTTTTTTAAAAGATGTAAGGGTTTGCCTATCAAAAGCGGGCAATAAGATTTGTTGGTTTAAGGTTTGTGCGAACTTGGGCATTTGCAAAGAACAAAAAAGCTTTTATTTAGAACCTGTAGCTGAGAAATAATCCTGCTGCTTTGGCTGTTTTACCGCCAGCCCAATTGCCAAATTGTGTGCTAACAGGGATCTTTGAAAAGAAAAAAAAAAAGAAGCCATTTAGACTTACGCTGTTGATCCAAACTTCGGAGCTGACGTCAGTGAGAAGGCGCCTTAAATACAGATGTATGATTAAATGGAAGCACATTTCTGGTTCTGATAAATTTGTTTTAAAAGTGTAGTTTACTCATAAAATAATAAGTCTGTAAATTAAGATTTCATCCGATTACTAGTTTGTACTATTTCCTTGTCCAAAAATAACTAATTTCACATGTTACATTCAAGTTTTGTTGCAACATATTGTCTGCACTGTTTATTAAAAGTTACCCCCAGTAATTACCTTGACCTTTTTGGTGTAACCTGGATGTCCGGCTTAGGGATCTGTATTAGGCCTGCTGTTGTTGGATGGTTAATTATATCATCTGACACTCTCTGACAGGCTGCGTGGCCCACATATGGCAGTTGTAGTGTTAACACTAATTTAATTGAACATCTCAGGAGGAGTCCTGTGTGTTGAGCCTCACCCTTTGTTGTCAACCCGTCGCATCCTGCGATGAAGCATCTGCCTGCATTTCTGCCTGCCAGACATGCTCGCTGCTAATGTTGCAGTTGCCTTCTATCCAGCTCACACTGATGTCAAATCCTCTAATCTCCACAGCATAAAGGCTATGCGAGGGAATTTATGTTAGCCTGCCACGGCAATAAAAGGAGGAGCGGAGAATCGTTTGAGCAGGTTGACAGATAAGGCTCTTGTGCTTTCTGTGTGGTGCATTTTAAGCCATGTTAAGCTGCTTAATTAGACATAATCTACAGACCCCAGACTGAGGCGGAACTAATGAAGTTAAAAGACTCAAATCCCATCCTACCATCACACTCTCCTCCATGCCACACCATCACTCGTGCCTCTCCGTCTTATCACCGCGCTGTCTTCTCCGCTGCCTGCCACGGCACTCACTCCTCCTCGCAGTACACTTTGAACTTACCGTCCCACTCTTTCCTTTTAGCGCCGCTAATGTCTCCCATCACACCCAAACAGTCGGCCGGACCAACATGACAACCTCGAGACGCAAGGCGGAAATTTCTCAATCTGCATGTTCATCGGTTTAGGAGCTACTCTTTTGGTGAAAGTGGGTTCTTTTTTTAGAGCGGTGAGTTGTTTGAAGCAGCACAGAGAAAATTGAAGCTGCACCAGAGGCCTTGGTAGGTTCTTGATGTGCATTAGAAATTGTCATGTCACAGAGAGGTTAATTGTGAGCATTATCTCTGTGTTTCAGGGACTTGTAGTCCTAGCTGGAGGCTAGATACTTTAAAAGAACAACATGCCCAAGACAAAGGATTGTGGAAGTACTGCCCGGTCCTCATTGTAATCTAATTTAGGTACTCTCTAGATGCTTCGGGTGTACTGGCTTCTTTCAAACTGCAGCAGGGCTTCTTGCTTTAAGCAGTATAAGGAAAAAAAAAAGGCAGATTTGCTACAAAACAATAAAGAAAAATATCTATAATTTGTGCGGTGGTTCAGATTGAAATCAACAAATGCATGAGTTTGCTCTGTTTGATTAAATAAAGGCTTAGAGCTGCACAATCGCCATATCAGTGTCTACAAGATCGCAATCACTGGTGTCTCCATGGATGCAAAATTTGGCAGGGAACTATATTTTAGGTGCTTTACATGTAATACTAAATATTACATTTTTCTTGCCGAGATGCAAAAGCTCACAGATTGATGAGGATAACGAGAAGAAGGAACAGAAATAAAAATGTGGGTTTAACATAATTGATAGTGTCACAATAATATTTAGCAATTTTCTAATTTATGTTTTTGAGTCACGAGTTTGCATTATTCCTACCGGGAAAAACTTAGACTTGAATTATCTCTAAACAGATGGAGTGTGATCAACAATAAAACGTGAAGCTTTGTGAATCAAAAACAGTTTTCTAAAGCATTTTGTATAGTTATTCAGTCCAGGTTTAACCTAAGTACAAACATCATTAAAAGGTTATCCGATTAGAAACCATTGTTCAGTCTATAAACATACATGAACATTAATGTACAGTCACTAGTGAAAATAAGAGCCTAATGGGTAAAACACATTAGCAGTAATCGATTCTGCTGAGTAACTCGGACAGCCCCTCTCTGCACATGTCGGACTTCAGCTTGAATAAATCCTAAAAAATATATATTCGGATGAAACTCGGCTGTTCTTGATGTGTTTGCACATGCTGAGCAGTAGCCGAATCCGATGACAAGTGAATTATTTCATCTCAGCTGCTGTAGGCACCAGGTTTCATTCAAGACAGTTCTGTGAAGTGAGGAGCTTCTTCTCAGGGTTACAAACTCAATATTTCGTAGCCACTCTGTCCAAGAGAGGACTTCAACACCGAATCAACTGTTCAGCGAAGTTAATCAAAAGCAGCATGGGTTCCCGAACTCGGTGCTGCATTGGTTGCTTTGGAGCAAAATTGAGATGCTGGAAGTTTGACTGAGAAACCGGGGAGAGTTCCTCATGCCCTGCAGCACTTCTTCTTCCACACCTCTCCCTGCCCTTGTTTTTGTTCGCTTTCCTACTTTTTCAGATCAAACAGATTTTTTCTCATTTCAATAACAGTAGCTCCCTTTTCTTTTCTGTTATGGCACAAATCTCGACCGCAGCCTTGCATTCGAATACTTACAGAGATGCGAAGAAGTCGAATGTTACAGATGTTTTTGCCGTGGCTACTTTGAAAACGATATTTTTACTTTTTGTGGAAATTACTTGATTAAATAAAGGCTTAATAAAAAATGTAAAAGTATTTAAAAATAATAAAAGCTGACCATATGTGAAAAGTGATTTCTCCCTAAACCAGTGGTTCCCAACCCTGAGCCTCAGACCGTCCTGTCCTACATGCTGTCTCTGTTCTAGCACACCTGATTCAAGTGATTGCATATCTTCTTCTGCAGACATCAATTATGTGTATAAGACTGTTATTGATCTTATACAGTATTGGTATTAATGTTGTTAATTTATGTCTTTTACATATTTTTGAGAAACAACTTTTATGACTTTTGTGTGAGCCTATATATCTGATGCTGCTCTTACAATAATACATTGGGTAATATTATGTCGCTTGGTGGGAGGCAGTACAGTGGAGCTAGCAACATACCCCTGGAGTAAACAATAGTGTGGCCGTTCACATAGTCTCCGAACAAAAAAGACGTAAAAACGAAAATAAAAACAGAGCTGTCAGAAAGAAAGTCAGCTCTATTGTGAACAACAAAATAGTGAGCACAGAAACACACAACACATCTAAAAATAAATGAATAAAAAACCGAGAAAAAACTCAGGAATTAACTGTTTTTTTATTTGGAGTCACAACTTCCAAATAAAAATCCGCTTTTGTCTCATCAGTCCAAATAAGATTTTTCCAAAACAAGTGGGATCATCCTGATTTGGGTGATTTCTTTTGTTTGTTTTGTTTTTTGTACATGATGGTCTGCAGTAGTTTTGGCCTTCAAACTCTGCTATGAGTACAGTTTTTTCCAATCTCCTGGATAAGTTTTCGATTTATTATTATTGTGTAGACTGGCCAATTCTGAAAAGCTTAATCTGAAAAGCTTAGTTTTGTAACTCTTTCCTGACTGATGGATGACTGTTAGACTTTATCTGTCCTTGAATTTCCTCATACTGCTATGAAAGATATCCATCCATTTTCATTACACCCTTGTCCCTTAGTGGGGTCGGGAGGTGTCTATCACCAGCCACGTTCCGGGTGAGAGGCGGGTACACCCTGGACAGGTCACCAGTCTGTCGCAGGGCAACACAGAAACAGACAGGACGAACAACCATGCACACACACACCTAGGGACAATTTGGAGAGACCAATTAACCCTTTTGGACTGTGGGAGGAAGCCGGAGTACCCGTAGAAAACCCACCATGCACAGGGAGAACATGCAAACTCGATCCTTAGGAATCGAACCCAGAACCTTCTTGCTGCAAGGCAACAGCTCTACCAACTGCGCCACTGTGCAGCCCTCGCTATGAAAGATATATTTCAGTGATTTATTTTTATTTTAAATATTGAATAGAATTTACAAGCTAATTTTCAGTTCAATGAAATTATATTTTAAAAACTTCATTTAGTTTTTTTTTTTTTTTTTTTTTTGCTCTTCTCTACTATAGGACATGCAAATGTGACAAAAAAAGAAAATAAATCTTTAAGGGTTTAATGCTGCTTCAAAGCACTGTCTCTAGACGAGCCCCCCTGTGGTTTCCTTGGTAGGCTTACATATGCCTTATATCTGTGCATCTTACATTACCACTGTCTTTGATCTATTTTTTTTATTATTAGTTTTTGTTATTTTTTCTTTGCTTCACAGAGGGGAGGCTCGCACGCTGTCTGGTAAACTTACATTTTCCTCACAGGACAAGATTGCAGCTGACCAGTGTTTGGTTTCATCATCGTCGGAAAAGCAATGCCTTAATGTTGATAGGCTGTCAGAGAATTTTCGCCACTGCGTCATCTTTGTCTTTTTCTGTTTGCTCTTGTTTAGCTTCTCCGTCCCGCCTCATTTTAACCTGTAGCGCTCCCAGCCTGCCGGACTGTCCGCTGCATCCTTCACACCACGTCTTGCGTGTGCCAGAGTATATTTACGCCAGTTTAGATTAAATGCTAATGCAAACATGGGCCGAACCCCCCAGATGGGAGCAGCATTTAGTGGGGATCACATTGTCTCGTGCAATGTTTTATTCTCTCTATCTGAGGCAAAAGTCACCCGGGTCTTCTGGCTGCTCGGTATCATGGTTGCTGTTGAGTGGATCTGAGGACTGCTGCATTCTGGTTTTGCTTGATTAGCCAGTGTGTGATGCTGTAGGCAGCTTTGTTTAGTTGCTGAATGGACTGTTCCGCTGAGAGCACAGGAGATGACAAGGAGCGGAGGAAGGAGGGGACGGAGAGGAGACGGGTGGAGTGGGAAAGCAGGAAAGTGCTGAAAAAAATAATAAAAAAAATAAATAAATAAAACCTAAAGGGGGAAGGATATAAAAGGAGGTTGCAAGTGGATAAATGAGATCGGGGAGAAAAAGCCGAAGCGGGGACGAGCAGAAATGAGGAGAGGATGGTGATGAGGAGGAGAAAAGAAGAAAGGAATGACCTCTCCTCCTGTGGAGAGGGAAGATAACTGTGAGTGTTTAGAAATGCTGAGGTGGACAGAAGCCATATCTTCCTCTAACACAGCACCTGCTCGTCTACCATTCACCCGCTGACTTTCTATTGTGCCTATGTGTGCACTTAAGTGTGTCTCGCAGCTCGTAAAGGAGTGTGTATCTGCAAACACACCTTCAAACGGTCGAGGCACCATTTTTGTTTCAACCATGGGAGAGAAAGAAAAAAAGATATAAAAACCCTGACATGACAAATCCCAGAGTCCCTGCGATGCACTGCTTTTAATACATCCACGGAGGGCATTAACAGCTTTTTCTTCTGAAATATGCAGGATTTATTTTTTTATTTATTTATTTTAATAGTTTTGCTGTCAGCATTTGCACGTACACGCACACACACACACACACACCCACACACACTACATACTTCCTTCCTGTAAACTTATGGGATTCAGGTGCATTAAGTACTTTCAGAAGTCAGTTTAAGTAGCCTGATAGTGGAGCGCTTAAAGACGGGAGTGGTCGCTGAAGAGGCCGAGGAGCCCAAGGAGAAACGATGCAAAACAAATCCTCCATATTGTGATTACCACTGAAGATAATTGTTTCTCCAAATTGCACATTTTCTTTGTGCTACTATTCTGCTCTGAGCTGCTCCCTGCTGTGGTTGTTTTAACTATTATTTTGACTTGAGTGAAAGGATAAACAGTTTCAGGTGTGAACAGGCACAAGATGAAATGTGATTTGTAGCACTAAGCTGCACACAGTATCTGCGTTTATTCACATTTTCAAATGTTTTGCTAGTCATCGCTCTCATTGAACAAACAGTTGAGAAAAAGGCAAAGCTAACAATTCTCGACAATTCACACAGTTCTGTGGGGTTTTAAACATCATTAATTGATTTTTTGGGGGGACAACAATAATCCAAATTCTTATAAGAATTGCATCACGATAAATGATAAGATACGATGAATACCTGACCCTGTGGCAGAATGCGTTGATTGCACTGACCCTGTATTTTACTGTTATATTCTAGTGCCTTGCAAAAACCCTCTAAATGCAAGTAAACTGTTTGGCCAATTGGGTGGATATCATCTTGTATATTTCTGTAAAGCGTGGCTCAAAGTGTGGCCCGTATGAAGTCTGTCAATTATTCAGTTTACCAGAGTGTCTTGAATTACTCATATTTATGTCTGATGCTCCAGTATTCAGCATACAAAGCTAAATGATTAGCACAGACATGTACCTTCGATCCAATGGATTGATTTCAGTTTCACAGTCTTGCGCTAACATCAGCAAACATGTTGTCCAGAAAGTGGAAAATCCCCAAGCTCGAATCTCCTTTTTTTTTTTTATTTTTTTATTTTTTTTATTTTTTTTTTTGTAAGTGAGGCATTCATCTTTTACTGATTCATTATCTCACAGTTTTTTCTTTTAATTTTTTTAATATTCTTTTGACTCCTTGAACTGAATGTCGTTTGCTCAGCCTTGTTGCTCCTGTAAACTATGACACATTGTGACACACCTGCATCACAAACAGGAGTGTTTTAAATGCAAATCTCCGGTTGTAATTTTAACTGGCTTCATTTCTTCTTTTCCCCCGCTGCCCATCTAATGACGCCGTCGTATGCTATCAGGTTCAGGTGGAGGATGATGGGAGAGCCAGGAAATGTGGGCTATTTTTCATAGCAGCATGATAAACACTATTTTCTGTGCTTCCTTGGTGCATTTTTCCTCCAGTTTATTCTAGTCTAGACTACTTTTGTAGTACCTGTGCTGCCGTGTGTGTTTGTTTTCTTGAAGAGGTGGAATAAAGCCTGCTGTGCTTGTTGACAGTGTTGGCTTGTTGGTGCATATATATTCTGTGCTCTGTGGGACGGAATGTAAGGGAAGCTGAACATCACAGGAGACCTTTCTACTTCAATTCAGACTTTTCAGGGTTTTTCAACCATAAAGTGAGATATGACAAAGATAAGCCCCCTTGTTTCCACATCTGCTTCACTTTCTCCTCTTCCTTCTGATAAGTGATTCCTCTTTGATTGCCTTCACTGACCTACAACCCTTTAACTTCCCTCCATCGCATCTCTGTTTCCGCTCCTGCCTTTTTTTTTTTATTTTATTTTAACAAATGGACCGTTTAATAGATGATTGGATGAACACACTCCTGGACACGTTCGATGAATATTTGAAATAAAGAAGCTCCTTATCTCTCCTACCAGAGACGCCGTCATGTGCTCGCATGCAGATGAATAATATAGCGCACAAGTAGCCCCATTCGACTGGTTGGCGAGGCTGACGGGTCGTTGTGCGCTGATTGTAGCACAGCTGCGTTTGTGTGCGCGCGCGCTCGCCTCAGTGAAGGGATGTAAAGTCTCTAGAGGCCGCGGTGATGAATGGAAGTGTTGTCACTAGTCAGGTCCAGCTGCTTTAGTGCCATCTTCATGCTGCATGTTCTCCTATTATACCACGAGCTCTGCATGTTTGCTGCGTCTGCCAGAGACGGAGAGTCTGTGGGTGGGTTTTTAGTTCATGTGGCTTGCATAAAACGGTTCCTTTTGTTAGGGTGGCAAGCCGTTCACACGTGTGCGTGTGTGTGTGACGACAAGGTGTTAATACGCTGGCATTTTACTGATGTTTTGAAGCTGTGTGTGAAAAGTGTAGACATGCATATTTGCATGCTTGTAGCCACACATCCCTTACATCTAATAAAGCAGTTGGGCTGCCTTCATCTGCTCGGGTAATTACCTGAAAATGCATGCGTTTTTGGCCCGTCGATGGTAAAAGGGGGGGATTCTCCCATGTAAATATGCATATGCTCTGATTTGTGAGGACTGGGCTCTGAGAAGAAAATGCTGCTGAAGCAAAAACTAAATCATTTGCCTACAGACATTTTTTGTGACATGCACGCATAAATCTGTTTCCAGCAGGCTGGCTGGTATGGTATACATAAAATATGAGTGATTTCAGAAAGTCCAGAATTCCCATAACGCATAATGAAGCTCGTCTGAGTACGAGCTCTCTGTGTGACGCACCACACAAAGTTTGAGACAATTTGTACTTCTGTCAGTTCTGTATAGTTTTGACAATTTACTCTTTTCTTTAAGAACTGAAATTAACTGAAATAGTTTGTGGTCTTTCCCAAAAACTAAAGAGAAATCTTACGACCACTAAAATCTGATGCCCAACTCCTTTTGTGTCACAAAGAAGGAAGTTACGCTCATGTCTTCAGAGGTCTTTGTTTCGTTTTCTTCAGTGGTTCTTGGTGTACCGCCCCTACAGGCGAGTGCGTAAACAGATTGCACAAAGTGTTTGGTGCGTTTGACACAGTGCAGTATGAATGTGAACTGCACCAGCTGAAAAAGTAACAAATGTTGCAAGTTTGGTCGAACCAAAACAGCCTTTGTGGTTGAAAGACCCCTTTGCCAACACGCTAACCTTTAGCTACATCTTTACATTAAAGTCAAGACGCCTGTGCCTCTTTAAAAATGTTGAAATTGCTTCCAGACAGAAGAATCATGTTGACCAAAAAAAATAAATAAATAAATAAGTTGAATATGGTTGACTAAATCTGCCAGGGGCGTTTGTCTTCATGTAAAAAGCCTTTAGCGGTAGCAATGACAATAACAAAGCTACGGCAGCCAGCCTTCATTGTTAAGACTCCAGGACACACTTGCACACTCACCTCCTTCTTCTCCTTCAGGGATCTAAATGGGAATCTGACTGGAGGTAAACATGCCATTGCTTAAAGCGGTCCAGCAAACATTCAGCCTGACAGACCAGTTAATGGGGAGATGAAGGGATAGGGTTTAATAAGCAGTGCTGCAGAAAACGCTGGAATATATTCAAACAAGGCAACATTTACCATTCGGTAGGAAATGTCAGAGATTATGTTTAAATTGGACTTGCTTTTCCTTTCGGCATGTTTTGTCTTTAAAGCGTTCTTCCGTTGCAACCCGGTGGATGTGCCAGGATTTTTATTTAGTTTTATTTTGTCGCCCATATCACTGAGTGAGGTGAGGGCTTCAGTTGAAACCTGTAACACCAGAGTGGATTGTGGGACTGGGGCCAGAAGCGCGACAGCCAGTGACGGAATCGGAAGGTTATTGGACTCAAGGAGCAGCTGCAGTTACAGAAATCAATGTCAGCGGTGTTTTCCTGGCTACTTTAATCTAAATGAAGCTGTTTTAGCGATAGAATTTGTTTTTCTGTAGTACAACCTTCAGTAAATGACTCAGCTTTTTAAAGATTTTCTTTTTAGGCTCTTGCCATGACTGCAAGTCTCCTGAGTGTAATAAAAACAAGGCTTTATCTGGCTTAATTAGTTTATTCCTCTCCCCCCCCTCCCCCTGCCACCGTCCCAGTAGATTTTTATCAACTTCAGTTGTTTGCTCATGCCCCTCTGGTGTGTAGGCTGGCGTTATGAATGAGCCCACTGAAGGCCACTCAGTCAGCGTACTTTTTGAGGCTTTGTACACACAGCTTGCACATTTATTGTATCTCACAAATGGGGAAAAAACAAAAAAGAAACATGTCACAATCTCGCACTTTATCCCTTCTTTTCTTTCCTTCTTCTCTACTCAAATCCCCATGGAGACGAGCACTAGAGGCAAAGTGAGCTTTCAGAGATTGAAAGAGAAAAGGAAGAGATAAAGACTAAAAAGAGAGCTTTAAGTCCCTTGTTGTTTGAGTGGATAGTGTCAAAATAATCCCTCCTTAGCCGTACATGGCAGTCCCATTTATTGCCTTGCCCTGATCAGTTGAGTTGGCATTGTCAGAAGTGTGTGATTCTCTCATTTATTTGTCTGGGTGGAGGGAGGTATTCACACATCCAGGATTAGGAGGCTCTTAATGTTCATCACCTTTCCAGCTGTAGGATAACTGTTTTCCAAGATGGCTTTAGCTCTACAAAGAGGGAAGATTTGCAGTCGAGATGCACCGGTTCTTCACTGGTTGACTTGAATAGGCCACTTTTCAGCTTGACCGGCACCCATAACTCGGAGAAACAACATCATAGGAAACATAAGATCATTCACATCACATGTCAGTAATATTTATGGCCAGATGGACAGACTTTGCATTAATGCTACATGAATAAATGAAAACCTGATGCAGATTTTATCTGATGTAAGATGCTGATGCTTTAGGACGGTAGGCAGAAGTAGTCATTATCCAGTAATGCATGTTGTGGGAAGATGTTTATCTAAAGTGTTTATCTAAAACACAACTAGCTGTATCGAAGTTTTAAAATGTTACAGTTCCAAAAAATGGCCAAATTGTAACAGTTTAGCTTTTCTTTTTTTTTTAAATGGTAGTAAAAGTGTTGGAGCGACTGGACTGTTCTCACGCTGGTTAAGTTAATTATTTCAGCAATATGCTTTCCCCCTGCCTGCAGCTGTGCATTTCCGGTCAGCTGGCTGAAAGGAGACTTAGAGTTTTTTCCCTGCCAAAGTTGCAAGTACCCAAATTTGGGTTCTTGCAGCTTTTTGGGTCGAGGAAAATACATTTAGTGATGGACTAAATAAATAAGCGCCGCCTGTCACTATCATTAAGATGACACTGGTTTACGACTACATCAAGCTACAGTCACCAGTCCGGACTAATTCATCTTTCACAGGCCTATTCTGAGATGCATTAAATATTAAAAGATGTCTTAAATTCTATATTATAATAAAGATATATTGATCACTCTTTTCTTTTTGGTTCTGTTTAATGTCGTCCAGATGTTTTGCACTGGGGCACAATTTGTCAAATTTAAACTACTGACAGGCCAAAACTACATTAAATAGTGTAATTTTATTTAAATTTTTTTTGCATTGTTTTGTTTTACCTCCTCAACAATTAAATATATATATATTTTTTTAATGTATGTCATTAAAGATACAAAACATAAAATGGTGCTTTGAGTTGTCTTATTAAAAAAAAAAAAAAAAAACCCCGACAATTTCCACATTTTTTTTTGGGTCATCGACTGTTTTCTATTTTTTGGCCAAATTTTTTCCATTCGTGATTTGTGTTCAGGGACTAAACTAAATCTTTTCAAGAGCCACAAATGCCGCATCATGTATAGTATTTACATTAAAACTAAAAACATGAATCTGCTCCAGACACACAAAGGTACAGTCACTTTTATACTTCAGCTTGTAAAATGTAAGGGAACTAGCTGGTTGGCTGGAGTTCTTTTAATGGTGTGTGAACATTGAGAAGAGCGATTAAACAATACGAAACCAGACTATTTCAAACTTTTCAAGGTTAATAATAAAACTCAAAATCAATCTGGAAGCAGACAGAAGCCCGTGGAGAGATAACAGGATAGCAGGAAAGCGTTCATCTTTTATCGCATGAAAACAAATATGAGCTGCAGTGTTTTTAACAGTTTGCAAACAATGGAGATGAGTGATGCATGCCCACATACAGACCATTACAGTAGTCAATATGTAATAAAAAGATACATAATTTTTTTAGACCTTTAATTCAGTCGTAGAAAGTCCTGTGTTGGGTCATCTTGCCTTGAATTCATAACTCATTTCAGCCCCCGCTCTTTTTAGTAAGTATCTCCTTTAGTTTGATGTGCATTTCTCGTACACACAAAGGTACACCAGAGTATTATGCTCTTAAAGTGTTTAACAGACCCCCTGGGGTCTCTAAGCATCACTTTCATACTCGCTGCGTATCATGTACATCGTGGATGGTTGTACCGAGCCCCTTTGGATAATTAGCAGTTGGATTTCATTCTCTTGTTTTAGCTAATTAGCTCAGCTGTCCGAATATGTAAAAACGCCTTTAATTAGATGCTTCTCTCACAAGATGACAAACCCTGCCTTTTTTTCTAATTTTATTTTAAATATATGTGGAGCACAACTCGGCAGAGTCGAACTTTAAAATACACTGTAGCTATAATCTGTTAATTTGTGGCTGAAATGCTTTACCGCACAAGTTCAACTCAAGTTTTTGACATTTGAGTTCCCAAAAAAAAAATAAAAATAAAAAAGTCAAAACAAAACACGAAGAGCTCCAAACTTTTCTTTTTCATTCCGCAAGAAGATTCCAGAGAAACTTTGCAAGCTCGCGGCCAGCGCTATTGGCCGGCGGGTTCATACGAGAACCCTGGGACATGAGGTAGTGCAGAGCAACTTTGCCAATGAGAGGGGAGAGACAGGATGGGTGGGGCACAGAGGAGGGGATAGCGAAAGGAAGTCTTGGCATCACCACTAAGAACAGGAATTTTATGAGGAGTGAGTGTGTGTTCATGAGGTGGGAGGTAGAGCTTGATGCTTGGGTTAGAGCCAGGAGGGCTGCTATAAAATCCAACCTGCTTATTTTTCTGTTTCAGCAGAGACCGGTCTGATTCTGAACCCCCGAGAGAGATGTTGTCTTGCTCCGAGGCTTGGAAAGTTAACAGCAGACACTAGTCTGTGTGCAGAAACTAGTTTGAAAGTGAATAATTAAGACAATACTCTTGTAACTGGTTGAATTGTGGAGGAGGAGGATGTCAGCAGGGGTCAGTATTGATTGTATCTGGCCTTGCCTGTGGTCCGCCATTATATTTATCACATACTACATCTTTCAGATTCACACTTCTCCTTTTAGTGTGCTGCTATTTAAACACCAATTTGTACCGGCGCTTAAGTAAACATCTAGTTCACATTATGGCACTTAGCGCTTCTGAATTGTAGCCACCAGTGCTACATTTCAGCAGACAAATAGGCTGAAGGAAGGGGATGCAGTGGATTAGAGATGCATTTTTAGCTGCCAGTCACAGTTTTAGTTGATTCAAATTTCTCTTTAGCAGCTGTAATATTTATAGTCGTCCTGCTATGAGCAGCTATGTTTTAGGAGCAGAGGTGATGACAGCACTGTGGAAGAGAACGGTGGTGTTGACAGTTTGAACTAGATTTAGCATTTCACTGTTTGTGATTAGAAAGGTTAGTGTGGCTCGTATCGCAATCGAGAGTGGTTGTTCTTCTTTGCCTCTAAAATATCCACCATTTCCATATCAAGTATGTTCAGAGGAAACGAATCGAAGGGATAAACCATAGCAACTTCAAATCTATTGAAACGTCCTGTTAACTTCCTGTCTCTCTCTTTCGCTCACTCTTTCTGTGTAGATCATGTCCCTTTTCAATAGCTTCCCTCATCTGTGTGCATCCTCTTCCTTCATTTTCAAACACCTCCCCGATGATGAAAATGGTTAACTTTTAGCATCCTGCACTCACTAACCTCTTCAGAATATCGCTAGCAAGTCTTGCTAGCGATATTCATGATTTTTATCAACTTCAGTTTCATCAACTGAAGTTGATAAAAATCTACTGGGGGGGGGAAGAGGAATAAACTAACCAAGTCGCGATGCATATTTAAAAGTATTAACAGAAATACAATTTAAAGATGTTTTTGTTTTTTTTTCTGCCACATCTGGGATAAGCAGCTGGGTTTCACAGTGAAAGGTGAGAGATTTTAATTCATTTGGAAGCTTGTCAGTGCATTGCAGTCTGCGCAGTGAGCCGTGACACACAGAAGTTGTCCTTGGGCTTTAATACTCTGCTGCTCCAGACACATCGGTGCGAAATGGCAAAGCCTTGAGCTTTAATGCAACACTTGCATCTGCTTGCTGACTGATTTAAATTGGGTGCCCTGCACAGCAACCTCTGAAGCTCCCAATCTTCCTTCACTTAAACTGCAAATGGGACAGTGTTCACACAAACACTGTCCCATTATGCGTTATCATCTTCATTCTTAGAACGAGCAAGTGGCTTTGTACTTAGGGTAATTCCTCAAAAGTCATATATTTTTTTCCCCACAATCACCGTCACACCCTCAATGTTTTTCATACACCTGAGAGTTTTTATTACTGGTTATGAAGACAAAATAAATTCTTTTCTACTCTGGGTTTGTCGAAGCATTTGTTCAGTTTAATTGTCGGCTTTTTTGTGCACGTTAATAATTTACTGGCACAGAAGCAGAGCTCGAAGCTCCCAGAGGAAAAGGAATAAAAGGTGTGAAATGAAGAGAGTGAGAGAGAGAAGGAGGAAGAAATGTTTGGTAGAGAGAAACAAAACACCTCTGCAACCATCTGCCTCTGTGCCAACAGTTGGTTACTACAGCAACGAGTAAAAAGTCATTATCTTTAATTGACTCTGTGGCAGGTTCAGGTGTTTTCAATTGTGTCTTGTGTTTTCTACCCCCTCTCTCTCTTCAGTGACTCACCCGTCTTTGGCAGCAAACCTGCGCCTCATGCTAGCGCTCCTTGTTTTTCCCCTGTGTCATCCTTTCTCTAAGCTCACTGTGTACCTTTTTCCCCCAGCTGCCTCGCAGGACAATTTACGGTCTGTGAGTGTTTAATGCCGTCATCTCCCTCAGTAAGGTTATCCTGCTCCGTGGGGCTTGCGGAGTAATGCCGCTGTGACTTTAGATCAGCATAATGCATCGAAAGATCGGTTAGTTTTGGGTGTAGTAAAAAGTGATGAAGAGGACAATTAGCCACCAATGCTTTTAGCTGTGCTGTGGATGCATATGCGGGGAACATGTGGGGTACAAGGAGTGTGGAAAGTGTCTGTCTATACTTTTCTATGCGCGTTATGACCTTGCAGCAACACAAAATACAGAGAAGAGATTGTAGAGTCGCCCTGTCTGTGTACCATTAGCCTACCGCAAGCACTTACCAAAACCTCCTTGTGTTAACTTCCTCCCTTATCCCACAACAATAAAGCTGGGTTCAGAATGTCTACTTGTTCACTCTTAAGTCCGCGCTACAATGAGTCAGCCATTTTTGTAGTAGTATGAACTCAAGTAAAACTTCAAAGGTGTTATTTTTCATCCACTACTCGATGCCGTATTCATCACGGGATGCAGTGAAAGCAGCATATAGAGATTATACACTGATTTCGGCAAAATAGATCAACTTCTAGCGATGGAGGCGTTGGTGATTAGCGACACCTTAGCATTTTCAACAAACTGAACTCTGTTGTAGCTTTATAACTAGATCTGAATTCTGATTTCTGAGACTAATATATTGCAAAATGCAGACAATCCAATAACTTTAGCACGCTAACTTTACATTCCCTGCCAAGTGTTTCTATTTTTTTAAATGCCAAAGAACGCCACAAACAGCTAATTGCCTCCTTAGTTTAAGCTTAAGGATGTTACAAATGATAAAAAAATATAACAAAGGACAGAGCAGCTTGGCTTAATTTTATTTTTTAACCGTGTTTTTGTCAAGATTGTTTTCATGCACATTTTGAGGTATCGCATTAGAAAAATTTGATGGAAACAAAGAAATTCAAAATAATTTCCTCAATTTAAAATAAAAATAATGTTTGCTTGTGGCAGGTTTCGGCTTTTCCAGAAAAAGAGTTAATGTGCTAAAGGGGGGGATGGAAACCGAATGCTCTCATCCACTAGTGGGTCGGGGCCGTACTAAAGGCACAAATCTCAGAAAATTTTAAGTCCAATCCTCCAGCAGAAAGGGGAGAACTGTCAGCCTGGAGTGGCAGGCGAGAGGCTCTCCTGTCTGGGATGGGAATGGTGGAAGATCCCGTCCACTGTTGGGTCTGTTGGTGGCAATGTTCCAGCCACATTGTCAAAGAAAATTGTACATTCACTTCACAATGAAATATTTTGAAAACTACCGACAGCATACGGCAGGTTTGGCCAGCAGACCTGCACTGAATGACAGTTCTGAAACGGCTAACACGCAACGTAATTCAAAACAGAATTGATCAGGTGACGTCTCATCATATGTATATGTTCAGTACAGCCCGTAGACATATCCTAACTTACTCAAGGAAGAAGATTAAGTTCCCTTTAACAATTCATTTTCTCTTCTCTGGTCTGTTCATATTTAAATCTCATCTCTCTCTCGCTCTCGTAAAATTGCATTTCTTCAATTATGACTTCATTCACTCCTGAATGCCTCTTGGAGTACACCCACTTTAAGCCAACTTCATTTTGTTGCTTTTGTCTTCCTTCTTCTTTTCTTTTTTTCAATTTTGAGACACCCAGATTCTTTAAAGGCTGCATTTGCTGGTGGAAAATTACTTCTTTTCTCAAAACGAAAAATGCAATTTAGCTGAGGCATCGATGCAAGCTTGAACAAAACATTTGTAGTTTTCCAATCCATTGTTTTGTTTCTCTTCTTCTTCACAATGACCAATTTGTCGCCCGTCAATGGCTCAATCAGTTGGTAAAGCACAAAAAAGGTCCAAGTCAATGGGGAAAAAATAATTACACATACAAAGCCGGTTTTGGGATGTTGTTTGAGACAGAGCTGTGCCTTTAATTACAGAAAGCCTGTCAGAAGCAGCTCGCAGCGCTGTGTCCAGGCACACCGTTTTATTACTGCTGTCTGCTTTATTAGCCTTTCACTGAGCAGAGATGGACAGGCAGGATTGACGGGAGATGCAATTGGAAGTGATGCTTATTGACTAGTTTCTTGTTTTGCTGCTGGCAGGGCGCGATGATGCTACAAAGATGCTCCCAACCAGGCCCAGCCATTAGCACCTCAACTCCACACACGAGAGCATGATGAGAACAGACCACATACTGCTGGGCATGCACAGTTCCTCAGTGATGTCCCTCTTCTGGCATCTTTGACTTGTTTCTTTTTTCTTTTCTTTTTTTTTTTTTTTCTTATAGTTGCAGTCGACACTTAGATAATTTTGTAGAAACCTCTTGACGGCGTCTTCTTCTACTTCCCTATCAACTCACACTTGTGCATTTTTGTCATTTTCAGTTTTAATTGGTCTCAGGATTCGCTGGTGCGTGAATATTTCTCTCGGTGGAAACCAGATTAAACCATTCTATTTAAATTTTGACAATTTAAGCAGAGAGCAGATGAGCGAGAGGGCATGTGTACATTGTGAACGTGCTGTATCTTTGTTGGAACATATGGTGTAGGTGTTAGGTGCTAGTTTGCGGGTGCGTGTATGTGTGTGTGTGTGTGTGTGAACCCCATCTGTCACTTGGTAACAGTTTGGGTTGATCTCTGGTTGATGTAAGATCCCCCTGCAGGCATCGTGTCACATAATTACATACAAAGGTTGCAGGTTATTATTCCAGATGGAAAGAGTTTTGCAGCACTAACCTTATACGCTTTATTTTAATAAGGAGTGAGCATTATTGTGGTGCTTTAACATTAATTTCCTCTAATATATGACAGATGCTAAGCTTCAGATCATTAATGGTTATGTAGACGACATTAAACAGACTGTGTTGCTGGCATTAAAGCTAATGATGCTTAATCAAGAACTTATTCTTAGAGGCGTTTCTGAAAGCAGCGAAACTCTCTTGCTACTGAGTAGCACAGCATCTGTGAAGCACAGTTGTGATATAGCTATACCGTGGATAGGCCTGTCACAATAGCAAATTTTGCTGGACGATAAATTGTTCCAGAAGTTATCAATAATATTGTTGTTTTGAGTAGTACAACGGTAATGGCATAAAATAATGCAAAAACACTCTCTCAAAGTTCGATAGACGTTAACATTTAACACTGCAACTGGAAGACGTATCCAAAATATAAACGAAGCAACAGAAATGACAAATAAAATAAATTATGAAATCTGTCAATAAAATTGTCACTCAAAAAAGGGCTAGTTGGGACAGATGCACCAGACTGAAGACTTTTGTCATCCAGATTTTGGTAGAAAGAGAGAGAAAAGAGAAACGGTGAGTCATGCAAATGACAATTATTGAGCTCATTTTAATTTTTCATGCAATCAACTGACTTATTGTTTATCGTGACGGACCTAACTGTGGGTCTCTAAAGTCCCCACACGTTAAAATGCCAGGACACCTGGACATTTCTCCAAATTAGACGGAACTTAATAATTGAGGCTGTCAACAAGTCAGCAGCAACAGATAAAGAAGTTGCAGGAATTTCCAGCAAATTTGACACAAAACAACAGCCTGATTTTACTGGCTTCGTAATAAGGAGGCTACGTAAGATGGAACAGTGTTCTTCGTTTTAGGTGGATGAAGTCATGAACGGTTCCAGACACCGTCCAGATTCAACCTGTCTGCTAGGAAGCTGAAGAGCAGAGATTTTATTTTTCAGTATCTCATTGAGTCTGAGGATATTTCCAAACCAACAAAAGACTTTACCGAAAGAAAACTAGAGGTAATGTCCAGAACTGTGTATGCCAGAATATATTTGAAGTCATCTGAAGAGAGCCGTGGACAAGAAATCTCCTCAAAGATTGATTTGATACATTTTGCTTGGCAGAAAGAGAACCGTTACCAACTATTACAGCATGCTCTTAAATTCCGAATAAATAAAACTGGATTTTTTTTTTCTCTCTATTTCAATGTTGTAGCTTTTGTAGCTTTTTCCCCAACAAAAAAATTGTATTTTGTTTGCATTTTCTTACTGAATTGTACATGATATGTTGCATACAAAAGTATTTTTGAATGTATTTTACTTCACAATTTTGAAATTTACTTGTTCAAACTGAAAAACAAAAAGAGCCTTTTTACCAGAAGAAAACATTTTGATAGCTGCATCATTTGATTGCACGCTAATTTTTTTTCTTTACATCATCTCATACCACCAACCATTTTCTTTGCTTCCTCCTCTTTCCTCTAGAGGGAAGGAAACAATGCAAAAGATTTGTACGAGCTATGCGGCGCACATTTTAATCATAGATCGGAACAACCAAGTCTGTGTGAACGTTTCAATCAAGATTCTGCTGCGGTTTTTATCTGGCAGTCAGTTTATCTTCCCAGCAGCAGATAAAGTGATGTAAATTAAACTCTGATGGCATCAGAATTGGTTCTAAGTGTGCACAGCTTTCCTGTCTTGTTCACCATCTGGATAACACACCCAGCATGCCTATTAGACATTCACTACAGCTAAGGCTGAGTGCGTTTGTGGAAAAGGGTTAATAACGACGATTTAATTGAATATAATGGCAGCATGTGACCTGCTATTGAGATTTGACTTCAGATGGACGGTGCTTTAGCTTGCCTGTGGAAAACGGTAGTTCTGGGGAGGTGCACCTCACACATATTCAACACGTAGTTATTAGATGCATTTTTAAGGATTTTTCATTACTATTGTCAATAAATATGTTTTTCTTTCATTGCTGGAGCATAGTCCCACACATGGAGAATAACGGGGAGAAAAACTGAGATAAAAAAAAAAAAAAATCAGACTGCTTCTACCAGAAGATGTAAAAAAAATGTGCCATTTTTGGGTGCTTTAGTGAGATAACGTGAATCAACAACATTTGGCAAAATCAGCAGAGGTATTACCCATCAGCCACAAAACTGACCTTCTACTGTAACCCAATCCCAAAAATAGTTGAACAAAAACCTACAGGCTGACTTTGTACAATCTCTGGATTGCACAAAGTCCTGGGTCCATTCTTCTGGACTGGGCAATAATCCCACTCTCTATATGATCCAACCTTTTGAAATGGTTTAGGGAAAGACTAAGTCCTTTTCTATTTGCAAGCAGGAGCAGCACAAATAATTAATGGTGCCAAAAAGAAAAGTTACATTTATTTTGAGGCTCTTAAAGCGTCTTTCTTTTACAACAGTGTCAATAAGTGCGGACAGCGTTGTCGGGGCTTGTTGCGCCTTCGAAACCTTTTTCAAAACATTCCTTAGAAATCTTTTTCATCAAACTGAAATTTAGTCCACTGACTACAAAAGGGATGGAAATGGCAACCAGCAATACTCAGGCAGAGTACGGAGTTTAAATGATACTGAAATAGACCGCTGTATCCCGTCTGCCTCACCGTTCAATGTATTGTACTATCAGCAGTAAAGTTCTGCATACCTTTGTGTAATGGTTGGCATTTATCTTGAACCAGTCGGCTCATTGTCCTCTGGATACGAATATATCTGTAAGAGATACTTGTATGGGAAAAATCCCTCAAGCCCAGTTAGGAAGTGTACCTAACAAAGTAACCAGTGAGTTTATGTTAAATAAGACAAAGTTTTTTAAACCACTGTACTGCTTTAAACTGGTGCCATGATATTATCACCAGGACAGTAAGGATGCAGTGGAAAGCTGAAATGCTTACACACACCATTGCTGTTAAATCAGGTCAACAAGCAGTCAAAACTGGAGTGAGAGTCAATAGGAATGTTGTGAGCCAAGGTGAAACCCTCACCTGCCGCCGTCCCTGTGCAGAATACCATCATATGACCCCGAAAGTGCTGGCTGTGCAGGATTTGTCCGTATACATTACTCTAGCTTGTCCCCTGTGCACCTTTTAACACAACCTGATGAGGGTGTTTGGCAGATTTGCATGTACCCGTGTGTCATATAACCGTTTGTTTGTGCTTTTGTATCGGATTTTTGCTCTGGGGACGGGAAAGCCACACTGGATGGTTGAACGTGTGTATACAGTTGTGCTGATGTAGACAAGCCTAGCAGCACAGATCAGATGTATGCAAATATCACCAGCAGACTGTCTTGTTGCTCTGACAGGAGCCTTGCTGCAAGGTTGGGTATTAACGCAGCGGGAGGAGACAGAGGTGCAAAATAAAGACGAAGCACGGCAGCGACTTGCGTGGACAAAGATGGAAAGAAATGACGGCGGAATTACGCAAAAGGCCGGTGGCATTGAAAGAAATGAGGAGAAAGACAGCTCATGCCTGGCAGAGAGAATTAAGAAGTAGGGAGAGAGAGAGAGAGAGTCCACAGATGAGCTTTTGTGCCAGAGGAAAGCACAGGCTTGTCTTTCTTTCTGAACATGCAAGGCAACAGTTGTAGCTGTTTATATAGCATGGCCTGATGAACTGGTAAAGCTGGAGCAAGTGTTTCCATGTGCAGCACTATATCTGGGATGTACACAGATGGTGAAGGTTACTACCGAAAATTCCACATCTTTAGGTCAGATTTTTGTCATCTCTGTGGTAAGTCTACAAATCGAGCTGGCATAGAAAAGAAAAAATGGAAAAATACTTCCAGCTGTCAAAATTTGTGAGCTTCTGTCGCAGTTTGCAGAGATCCAATCAGTTTCACTTGACTTACTGTCAGATTGGGGAGAAATGGCCTTTTAACAAGAAGCTACCACAACATGAATGCTTGTGCACCTCAGCCATGTGTTTGTACCTGTTTTCAAGATGGATTTTTCTTTTTTTTTAGCAGTAGTTTGAATATATGATGCACGTCATCGTTCATGTTCTAAGAAATGTAACCATGCTGTCCGAAACATGTTCTGTTGTATTTTGTTGTTCTTGTTTCGCAGCTTGAGCTCTCCACAAAGTCTATCCTTTCTCTCAGAATAGCTTTATTATTTAACTTAAACTTTGCCCTTTTCTCAATTGTTTTCTATTTTATGTTTCAGTTTTAGTTTTAGTCTTTGTGAAATACGGATAGGATTATTAATACAGTTTTATCTGCAATGTCGTTTTTATATCTTGCTATTTCAGGGTGAGTTTGTTTCTTGCTGACCTAGTCCCGCTTGTATTTTTTTTGTGCTGCTATCCTGTATTTTTCCTCGCTCTCTATTCCTAGACTTCTCTTGTTGGTTGGAGGTGCTGATCCTTTGAATCTGCAGTCCTTGTCAAAGGAAACTGGACATGTAGCTGCGGGTATGGTGCAGCGCTAGATCACTGTGCTGACTTAAAGCTACAGTGGATATAAAAAGTCTACGTTCCTCTGTTAAAATGCCTTGTTCAGCTGTTCCAATAGACTTTCCTTGACATTTTCTCGGTTGCATCCAGCGGCAAAAGTCACAGTCGGCAAAGAGATTCTAAAACTTATAATGTCAAAAATGTCTCGTTGTCAAAATGTATAAATCCGGAGAACGATAGCAGAATAATTTCTAAGAGATTGCAAAAGAAGTATGTATGAAACGGGTGCAAGAGAGAAAGTAAACAGTTGGAGTTGTTATTAGTTGTGGAAAGGGTTCTTGTTCACATCAGTATTGCAAATTTGCACCGCAAATCAGTAGCCACAGCGATTGTATTTTTTGGCGAGCATTTCTTCCCATTGCTTTCCCGTCATGTTATGGCCTCAGCTTCACTTCTAGACTCTCCGAATGGAAAGATGCAAATAGCATCAACTAATCTACAGCCTGTCTATAATCACAGTGACCAGCTCAATAGGAAATAGGATAACAGGTTGATTGGAGATAATATTATTTTTACTGATTTTGTGCATTACTTTTTTCAATTTACGCACTTTTACATCTATTTACTTCTATTTCGAACATTGTGTTTGGATGTTGCATTACCTTATTTACACAGAAATATAAAACACAAATTAAGATGTTTGTTTATTTATTCGAGAACCAACATTTATTCTTACTGCTGCTAAAATAATAAAAGCTACTACTTATTGTAATAAGGCCTACTTTCTAGTTATTGTAATTGTAATTCAAGCACTTAAGCTAATATATTTGAAAAAAAAAAAACCCTGCTAAATATAGAAATTTTTAAGTGCTTTGTGCAGCATATGGCACCTTTTGTCTCTGTGCTCTTTATGTAGTAGCACAAGCTTGACAAACTGATATTATCTGTGAATTTATTCAGACTAATATCTCAGGTGGAGGCAACATGTCACGTGTGAATGGAAAAATAAAGCAAGCAGGCTGGCAGTGTTGAGCAACAAGTGGGGGAAGGAAAAGTGTTTTATTACTTTATGCTTCATGCAGCTAGAAAAAAAAACTCCCTGTAGCACTTTCTCTGGCTTCTCATGAAAATGCCTAAACTGCAGGAATCGTTAGAACGTGTTTGTGTGTGTGTGTGTGTGTGCGTGTGCGTGAGTGTGTGTGTGTGTGTTTTTTAAGCCATTATTCTTTGAAAACCTCAGGACAAGTTTGATATTGATAACTAGTGAATGGCTAATTTTGTACAATGTGAATTTGGCTTTCCTGGAGTTTTGTGGTCACATTTCGGTATAAAAATGTCACAGTGTGATATGCTCATGTGGTTTGTTTGCTTTATTTTGTTTTCCCGGCCACATGTGAAACGCGTTAGCAGCCGTTTGATTTTTAGTGTTTATTTTTCTTCTCCTGATGAGTTTTTACAAGAAATGGAAATGGGGAGGAAATTTGTATTTCCTGTTTGGTGAGTGGCGTTATAGATGTGCAGCATTTGCGGAAAAGATAAATAACTGAAGGGACTGCACTCCTCCACAGAGGACTGCTGCAAGTCATTTCTGTGTAACAAACATGTCTTCGCTCTTTTCTAAGAGTCCAAGTTGTGTTTTTCATCCCCCTTTTATTTTTCTGTTCATCTGCTCGTCCAGTGGGAGATCACAGTCTGAGTAGGAAGTGGTATCAGTTTAAAAAAAAAAAACAAAAAAAAAACAACCCCACCCACCCAGAGCCCCAATGCCTTGCTTAGGACCCTCGTGTCTTACTAATGGACTGCAAGTCTCCAGAGATAAGGGGAAAAAAGGGGCATGCAAGTAGAGATGAGTAAGAATGTAAGGGGTGGGAGGGAAGCTTAAACATGGGATGGGAAATCCATATGATGAGGATAATGTTTGTAAAATAATAAGGGGGAACAGAATGGATGTACAATTGACTAAGGACTTACATCATGCAGTGGGGGAGGTGATATTCATTTTTTTTAACACAAACAAAGAGGGCGGGTCACTCTTGTTTCTCACTAGGAATAAAGAGAGATTTTCTTCCTACGCCGACATCACTAATACTCTGGATTCCTACTGGGACCTTTTGTTTTTGTATAGAAATTTGTTGTGACAAAATAGGACACTTTTTTGGCGTAAGACACTTTTCTGCTGAAAAACTCTGTCTATGGAGCTAAATTAGTCTCTGAAAGATTCACAAAGCATTCGATAAGATGCTTTGTATCTTATCGAATGCTTATATTTGTGAACATGATTCACAAATGTGTATAAAAAACTTATGAATGCATATCTCAACATTCACATGCGTGTAAGCAGAATCTCAAATGTATGCTTTTCAAACGGCAGCAGTAGTAATACACTACTTGTGCACAAATCGCAAACTGCAGACTGATCGTCCTGCCTGTGCTTTCAACTTTTGAGACTTTCATCCTGCATGGGATGATGCTTTCAAGGCTGGTAAAAAGCTGGGATATCTGAGAATTAGAATTGCAGTGCTGCGTTCAAGAGAGAATTGACAGAATTCGTGTTTATGTAAAATTTCTGTTACTTTTGCAAGCATTATTTTCAGGGGCATAACATTTTAAATATGACTTCTAGTAATGGATGATTATCCAAACCGATGGCCTCAGTCCTATAGTGTTTTTTTTTTATACACTGAATGGTATTTAAGTTATTTAAAACACTACTAGCTTCCTTTTGAACCACTATACTTAACTTGGGTTTTCTTTTCCTTTGATATCATGACTCTCGCATCCAGCCAGCTGTCAGAGAAACACAATAAAAGCTCAAAATCAAGCCTGCCCCTGACGTCAACCTTCTGTGCAATGCGCCTTGGCTAACTCTTAAAACTCTGTAATAAAAGGAATTCAGCTACCCCACGAGGGCTGCCCGTTCTCTCCTGATGGGCAGTGAAAACAGTCTCTTTTCCCGCTGCCCTTTGTAGCACGTGTAACGATGAACTTAACGCCCTGCCACCCAAGCGTTAGCTCCAGGCTGCACTCAAACACCCCACAGATGCATTCTGTCGTCCTTGGCTACTCTTATCCTTGAGAAAGCCAATGACCTAGAAAGGGGCTTCGATGATAGGCTCGGACTGTAATTTACCCGTTTGAAACGGTTTGTTTTATAAAATCGTGGTAGGGGAAAGACTAGACTAAAATCAGGTGGGGCGATTGGCCTGCAATGCCGTTCACCATTCGACAAATGCTGGCTGAAGAGAACTCGTCCAGCGCTTCGCCACACCCTGCCCATCTTCCCTCAGGGGAACTCCAGTACGCAGCTCGCCTGACCCAGACCACCGACCTCTCTCCCCTTCCTCCATATCCGTTCTTCTCCGTACCCCCATCCTCTCGGTGTTTGCCCTGACTTCCCACCCTGTGTTGACTTTACCATTGCCTTCCTCTCTTTCCTGCAGTTCTTCCTCTTTCCCCTCCCCTTTCTCTCTCTTTCTCCTTTTGTGCTTGCCGACATGTTTCATAGTCAGAGGCAGATTTGGAGCCCTAATCTACCCCTGCCTCCTCTCCTATACACTCCAAGGCCTGGAGACACCGGTATGTGGCTGCACATCCGTGCCAGACACCAGACTTCAGGGCGAACTGTGAGACAGTTTGCCTGGATGTGACAGGACTGCTGCATTAGCTAAGCACATTCTGTGTCATTTTTATGAGGAAGAGAATGTTTTTCCCAGACAAATGAGTCTATGAAATGCTGCACTCAGACTTCCACTGGCTATTCTGATGAATAAAGCCATCTAATACAGACGTCGTGCCCTTTTATATTCTCTGATTCCATCCATTTAGCTCCACTGTGGCATTTAATGAGGCATTTCATATCCTTTTATTATTTGTCGCTGATGTTTTCTAAACCATTGAGTCCTCACATCACTTATGATTGAATTCTGTCCTGAAGGCTGCCTGTTGATAACATTCCTTGGTGTGAACCGTGAAGGAAATACATAGTTAGGCTAAAGAAGCAGTTGGTTAGAGTGCTTGGCAATGTTTTAATTAGGAAGAGTCTCACAGCAAGGTAAAAGCACAATCTATTGTATACATTATCCTAACTCAACCTTGTCCGTGTGTAATGTGATGTATATTGTGTGTCGTTCAAGGGAAAATAAACAAATGTGTGAAGAAAAGCTGCTATAATCTGCTGTAATTTTCATAAAAGTGTATTTCTAAAACTACCACTTTGTTGAAACTCTTTGCACATCTTCAATCAGTCGCTGAGTCTGAGTAAAATGTAATGAAGTTCAGTTTTCCCCACAAAAGCACCAGTCAATAGACGGTACAAAAAAAATCCACAATATTGCCGTAGAACAGTGAGGACAGCAAAAAATAATAGATGTGGGACTTCACAAAAATTAGGTATTTTTCCAAACTTAATGAAAAGATGTGACTAAAACCTCAAGGGTACAGAGAGACTGAGGGAATTACTGCTTGTATTCTCCGTGTCGTTACATTAGTTAGTAGGTTTGCAAGACACAAAGTATCCCAAAAGAGAGACGGGGGCACTATGAAACATCCACATAAAACACAAATTAAATTTACAACATTTCATCACCATTCTTTACCCACAATGAGCTATGTTGGTGGTAGTGCTACAATCTGGGGTGGCTTTTTGTCAGATGGAACTGTGATTTTTGTGAAGGTGGTTGGAATAATTCCATATAGTTTCCGTTTTGGCCAAAAGAGAAAAGAAAAGTTGGAGATTGAATGGATTTTAATTCCCAACCAGTCAAAGATTACACCCAAATCAAACAAACAAACAAAAAAATGATTTAATCTGAGAGTTAAAGCATTGAAATAATCCAGGACTAAATTTGATGGAGAATGTTTGCTTTGTAGATTTGGCAAATACTGTCCAGTAAAGATAAGTGAATAGTGATGTTGAAATAAAGAACGATTATTAGCAGGCTAAATTCATGCCTTGTTAAGGTGGTAGACTATATTCAAAGGTCATGTTTTTCTTTAGTATAAGTTGTGTCGAGGCCATCTGCTTTGTAGTGTGAACAAGTCTGGGTCAGGACACAGGTGCACTTTTAAGCTGCTGATGCCAGCGCTGGATTCTGTGATGTTATTTCACGGTCTGGATGGAAACGAATAGAAAGCAGGGGATGGGGTGCTTTAAAAAACTTTCAGCTTTGAACCTTGATAAGCACCTGTTCAAATTGGATTCAAAAAAGGAATATACAGAATGTTCAGCTGGCGAATTACAGTAGGTCTCTCACTGTTTGATCTCATCCTGTAGAGCATTTCTTGCGTCAGCTATGTCAGTTACTTTCATTGTTTTCCCATCTGCATTAGATGTGTTTGATTTTGAAGTTCATCTTTGCAAATTCGCAATGTTCTTACTGTTTGATTAACAGTACGAACATTTAGTTTTTATCTGTGTTGACTTTTATAAGTAATGTTAGTTTTCATGTTACATTGATTGGTGGGGTTTCATGTCTGCCTTACAGCTAAGGAAAAGTTTTAATTGTTCCCTTAATGGAGAGTCTGTCAATTAACTTAATCCCCGAACCTTAACGCTTAATTTCTTTTTAGATATGATCTATAATAAATTTTCTTCAGCGTTCCCTCACAGCAGGCCTCTATGTACAGTCCTGCTAATATATGCCTTTTCTTGCTTGCCATACATCACTTTACTTACTCAAATTGAGATAAATATGTTATTCAGCTCTGATCTATTGGATGAGAAACATGGGAAAACATGTTTTTGATGAAGACATGTGAACCAATAGGCAATGCTGCCTTTTAAAATGCAGATGGCTCTCCCTAGTTGGCCAATTAGTAACTTTAGCACTGGAACACTTATCTGCTTTCATCTTCTTGCGTGTGTGTGTCTTCCATTTTGGGGTGCAGGCAGCTTAGTTTGCCTGTTTCCACAAGTGTGTAGGGGCCTTTGTGCACATTCATGTCTGTCTGCTGCAAGAGTACTAAACCCTACATACATTTACTGATTTACCTTATACTATGCCATGCTAGTTCATTGGCAGTGAGATGGCCAACCATGCTGTTCATTGTATCCTAACACACATACTACACACAAACACAACTAGCTCATTAACTTCCTAGTATCAATTCAGATTGTGGGAATTTGTCAGGAGAAATTTAGGCAAGTAGTATGTTCGACTATAAAATCTCAACTGTCTGCAGGTTAGCGCAAACGGGGTCTGCACGGTTCACAGAATACGCACAGTATGACTCAGTATGCTTCACCACTGTTCACCCAAAAATGTTTAAGAATAAAAAGGAGGGGGTTGGAATGAAAGGAGAAAATGAGTACAACAGTTCAAGAGGAAGTTGTGGATAAAAGAGAAAAGGTCACATCACCAGTTTGGTAGTATTTCAGATGTTTAAAGCAAACTCTAAATCGATCATTTTTGATATTGACTGATATAAAATGTTTATATTGTGACACTTTTTTCAGCCATATCAGCCAGGCTTTTGAAACAGCCCTCCGGTCTGTGGAGTTTTAAAATTGAATGAGTAAAACTGGTGGGAAAGTGTCTTTCACTGAACTAAAGCTTGGCAAAGTAATGTGCTGCATTCCACCAGCTTTGCCACTGACCTCAATCTTTTCAGGAAACATTTACAGAGAAAATAGGATCAGAGATTAAACATTAATATCAGAATTTAGACACATAATGGGAATTTAAATGAGACACACACTGGATTGCCAATAATGATTGTTCTTGATTTTGTTTTATGGAGACTAAGTTTTTGTATTTCTTTTGTCTTTCTTCATATCTTGCAGATCATGACCAGAGTTCATTGAGCTCCCTTTTGCATGGAAACCCTGCTTCCCTGGCAGCCCCCTCCTCTCCCTAAAGCTTGCAGCCAGCATGGCAGGATGAGCTTCTGCCAGCGATGATGATGGCTAAAAAACAAGATGTCCGGGCTCCCGTCTACAACCTGGTCGTGGTGGGGTTGTCTGGCACAGAAAAGGAAAAAGGCCAGTGTGGCGTGGGCAAGTCCTGCTTGTGCAACCGCTTTGTTCGGCCGAGTGCAGATGACTTCTACCTGGATCACACCTCCGTTTTGAGCACCAGTGACTTTGGAGGCCGTGTGGTGAATAATGACCACTTTCTATACTGGGGAGAAGCTGGTAGGACGATAGAAGAGGGGCAAGAGTGCCGCATGAATGTGGTGGAGCAGACAGAGTTTATTGATGATCAGACATTCCAGCCACACCGTAGCACGGCACTCCAGCCTTACATCAAGAGGGCAGCTTCCACCAAGCTGGCTTCAGCTGAAAAGCTGATGTACTTTTGCACAGATCAGTTGGGCCTAGAGCAGGACTTTGAGCAAAAGCAAATGCCTGAAGGCAAGCTTATGGTGGATGGCTTCTTACTCAGTGTTGATGTAAGCAGGGGTATGAACCGTAGCTTTGAGGATCAGATGAAGTTTGTTGGCAATCTGTATAATCAACTAGCCAAAACGAAGAAGCCAGTGGTATTGGCTCTCACCAAATGTGATGAAGGAGTTGAGCGCTACATTAAAGACTCTCATGCTTTTGCCCTTGCCAAGAAGAACCTACAGGTGGTTGAAACTTCAGCCCGCTCTAATGTCAATGTTGACCTGGCATTCCTTACTCTGGTTCAGCTCATAGATAAGAGCAGGGGAAAGCCCAAGATTATACCATACTTTGAGGCTCTGAAACAGCAGAGCCAACAGATTGCCTTAGCAAAAGACCGTTATGAGTGGCTAGTCACCCGAATTGCGAAAAACCACAATGAAACATGGCCTGATGTCAGTCGTCGCATGCAGGCAGCTCCTGAGTACAAGGACTATGTTTTTCTTGAGGGAACGCCAAAGGCCAAGAAGCTTTTCCAACAGCATGTTCACAGACTAAAACAAGAGCACATAGAGAAGCGCAGGAAGGCCTATCTAAATACTCTACCACAGGCCCTATCTGTGCTAATACCAGAGTTGGATGAGATAGACCACTTGAGTTGGTCTGGAGTTCAGAAGGTCTTGGAGACAAAGAGAGATTTCTCTCAGTGGTTTGTAGTTTTGGATGACACACCTTGGGAGACGACACCGCATATTGATAAAATGGATGATGATCGAATCCCCCAGGACCTGTTGGAGACCCCAGCAGCTGAAACCATCTATGAAACCCACTTGGATCAGTTAAGAAAGGAGCGCAAACGGGCAGAGATGAGATGGGAATTCAAAGAAAAGCTAAGTGTTTCTCCTTTCATCACACCAGGGAAACCGTGGGAAGAGGCTCGAAGTTTTATCATGAATGAGGATTTCTACCAGTGGCTGGATGAGGCTGAATATTTAGACATCTACAACAAACATCAGAAGGAAATCATTGACCGGGCCAAAGAAGACTTTCAGGAACTGCTTCTGGAATACTCTGAGCTCTTTTATGAGTTAGAAGTGGATGCAAAACCAAGTAAAGAGAAAATGGGAGCCATTCAGGAAGTGTTGGGCGAGGAGCAGCGATTCAAAGCACTACAAAAGCTACAGGCAGAAAGGGATGCTCTAGTACTGAAACACATACACTTTGTTTACCATCCTACAAAGGATACTTGCCCCAACAGCCCCCACTGTGTTGACAGTAAGATTGAGCAGATACTGGCTTCCAGATTTCCTACCAGATATGCATCATCAGACAGTGCTAGACTGGAAGGTGGAAGGGCGGAACGGATAAATCTTGTCATCCTAGGGAAAGATGGACTAGCCAGAGAAATGGCTAATGAGATCAGGGCATTATGTACTAGTGATGACAGATATGTAGTAGATGGCAAGATATATGAGTTAACCCTTCGTCCTATAGAAGGCAACGTACGTCTGCCCGTCAACTCATTCCACACACCTACTTTCACACCACATGGATGCCTTTGTTTGTACAATTCAAAGGAATCCCTCTCTTATGTTGTTGAGAGTTTAGAAAAGCTTAGAGAGTCAACCATAGGCAGAAGAGAAAGGGAAAACAGCTTAGCTCAACTCCCACTTTCCCTACTACTGGTCACTAAGCGTGGTGTTGGTTCCATTGGGGATATTGGAGGAGAAACAGCTCAGACTCTAATACAACAAGGGCAGCAGGTAGCTGCAAAGCTACAATGTACCTACCTAGACCCAGCCTCCCCTGGTAAAGGTTATGGCCGGAATGTCAGTGAGAAACAGCTTAACCAGATGCTGAGAGGCCTCTTAGAAACTCGGAGAAACATTAGGACCGGCTCCCCTACATTAACTCCTTTATCCTCTGCTTACAGAGACTCTCCGTCTCAGCAAGGCAATGAGGCAGACCTCCGAATAGTTATGTGCCTGATGTGTGGAGACACATATGATTTAGATCAACTACTGGCACCTTTCCTTTTGCCCCAGCATTGTCGTCCTACGTCAAACCATAACAGCGGCACATCTGTTCTCTTGGATCTTATTATTGGGGGTCATAGACAGAACGTTGAACTGTCTTTGCTCTCTTTCCACTCCTCGTTTTCCCTCCGAAAAACAGGCCTGGTCCACGGCTACATTACAGTTTACTCTGCCCGCCGTAAAGCCTCCATGGAAACGATGTGTGCTTTCCTTTGTGAGGTCCAAGACATTGTCCCTGTTCAGTTGCTAGCAGTAGGGGAGAGTCAGATGGAGTTGTCAGACTCTGATTCAGCTAAGGAGCAAATCTGTCAGGGAGAGGACCTGGCCCATGAAATCAGTGCCAGATTTAGCACAATAATATGCGGACATGGTGGGGTAGTAGGAGGACTTCATAAGATAGATCTTTTCCATTCCTTCTTACAGGAGGTGATGGAGAAGCGCACTGTTGTTGAGGCCGCACACATGTATGATAATACAGCTGAGGCATGTACCAATGAGAGCTGTGGGTCCCCCAGTCCAGTTCACATTCATGTTGACTCAGAGGATGATATTGATCCATCACCACCTTACCCTACACTTAGGGAGGGTGGTAGTCTAAGTTCCCACCTGGGAAGTTTCAAGCTGCCAGACCTGGAATCGAGTGATACATTTTCTGTCATTTCTGATATTGGTACATTTGAAAGCAAGATAAATAACAAGGTGCCTCCACAAGTAAAGCCCAAGCCTGTGCGTAAAGTAAATCTTGGACCCTACGTTGATCAGCAAGGCACCTCTAACAGACCCGTCTTACCCCAAACTGTCACCTGGGCTCCAGGGAGCGACGGAGGCTACGACCCCTCGGACTACGCAGAGCCTATGGATGCTGTGTGCAAACCTCGTCCTACTGAAGAGGAGAATATTTACTCTGTTCCCGTTGACAGCACGCAGGGCAAAATTGTCACCATCCGCAACGCCAACAAGGGTCATGCCAATGGAAGTGCTGCGGGAAACGGTTCTGACAGTGAAGCTGACAGCAGCTCGCTGGAGCGCAGGAGGAAGCTGTCCGTTTTTGGTGAAAAGCCTAAGCTTTACAGAGACAGGTCCCAAAGGCTTGGAAAATTCAGCAGTTTTAGGACCAGCTTCTCTCTTGGCAGTGATGATGAGATGGGTGGTCCACCAAAGACAAGCCAGGACGATGGAGGACCTCAGAAGGACAACTCCATAGATGAGAGTGATGATCACAAAACAATAAAGATTCTCCGGGGTCTCCGCAGAAATACAAAGGTTAGTAACTGTGTAACCAAGTGTTGCATGAGTAAATATGATTATATATCCAACCCCTGGGAAGTGCATTCATTATTCCAGTAAATTTAAAAATGTTTTAAGAAAAGAGATTTCTTATCTTTGAATAACCTGGTACAACATTAATTTTAAGCAAACCTATCAATCTTGTGTCATGGTTAAATTTAGAGTAGATAATTTGGAAAGTATAAACATTTGCTTTCCTCACGTACAAAGGAAAGCAGAAAATCACTCCATCGTAATTATTTTTTGGATAAGACCCAGTACTGTTTGCTTTGGTGGATAATTGTTTGTTACTGAAGTTAAGAAAAAGCAGGGTTCAGAATAATCTCTTTGCTGTTTAAAATTTAACCCAGAGCAAACATGTCATGCTGTAGGGACTTCTCTGACAGCATGCCTGCACGCCAAATTCATTTCTTGACCGTTCAGCGGGAGTCCCCTAAACTAGCCAGATCGTCAGTGGGAAAGAAATCTGACAGAATGCTGCTTACCAGGATCCAAAATGTCTTAGTGAACGGGGACAGAGCCCATTGTTTTGTGCATATGTGTCCAATGATCAGCTCTTCTCCATAATAAAAAAAATCATGAAATCACATGAAAAGTGAGAATAAAATCTCAGTATGGAAGGCTTTTTTTTTTTTTTAAGTTCCCAAAATTAAAACCTTTCTAGTGGAAAAAATAAGTGTTGGACAATTAATGTTTTCACTATTTTTTTTTAGTGTGCCTCTTGGCATGAATCTCACAACCCAAATAGTTCACACACAAATAAATCAGCTCAAATAAGTCCATAACTAAACTTGTGTGAAATGATGTGTAGTTACTTTGGACACATTCACTAAAATTTAAGTATCTTGTCAAAGTAAGAGCTTCTAAATTTCTTTTGCAGACAGAAAAGCATGCATTGCTCAGGTGTGACTTTAACCACCGCACATATTCGTTAGTGTTCCTGGAGTTTCGTTCATGCTGTTTGATCTTCAGATTTTTCCATAGATTTTCATTTAAATTCAAGTCCAGTTTGCTATTCTAGTAGCTTTGTATTCTTTCCCTGATGCCAGTTCAGTGTTGATTATAAGCGTTATAAGTTGATTCTTTTGCAGTACATTGGTAATAAGTGGCTAAACCCACTGACATTCATTTGCACAAGATTGCTTTCTAAATATTGTCAGATTCCACTTATTTTCTTGGCTTTCTATGCTTTTCGCAGGTTATTTTCTTCATTTTTTTCAGTCCCCATTTCCTATATCATTCCACTTTATTACACATAATTTATGGATTATTTATTTACATTTCCAGGCATGGATTTCTTGGGTTGCCACTGACACATAAAGTTAGTTTCGTCTTAATAGAACTAGAATAGAACAGCGCTCCCTGTTGCATAATTTGCTAAATTCCACAGTTACTTTTTTCCTACCCTACTTTTTTACACAAAGTTGCCATCAGACAAGAGGCTGTGATGGACACCAGTGCTATTTCTTAGCTGAGGCGTCACTGCTTACTGTTCACTTTTTGTTGTCACTGCAGTGTAGTATATGCCAAAGCCTGTCAGCTTTCTTTAAAGACTCACGATTCTTCCCGGCGACAGTTTGGCTTTTTTACTTCCTTCCTTTCATTATTTGCCGCTCTGTTTGTTTGTCTTTGCATCTTGCTGATTCATACATTCTGCTTCTCACATTCTCATCATACTTATTGTCTGTTCATTTCACGCCTCCTTTTTGCTTCGCTTGTCTTTGCAGCTTATATTTTCTTTATTTTTAAAGACGGGTGTCTCCCTGTCACACCGTGTCCTGTTCCCTTCCCACCCTTGATACTTTTGACCTCTTACACTAGGCTTATCGGCCCTGGTATGCTGCTCATTCGCGCACATGGTGTGGTGCTGACATGCCAGCTGAAGCAGGAGTTGCAGGTGTGCGTGTTGTGCTTGTATATCTGTGATAATTGCCGTGGCTGTCAGGAGGGTGGAGAAGGAGGCGGATGATGAATGTTTTTAGACACTCAGCTGGGATGTACCTGCACGGAGGTTGTCGTCTCTCATTATTCAGCTGCCTGGACTACATTCTGCAGTGCTTGAGGCCATATGTCTGTCAGAAAAAAGTACGAACAACTCAATCACGTGAAGACATCTGGGTTTGCAACCTGCGTCTGATGCAAATTGTCATATTGGACGTTAAAAATCCCACGTGTGCAGAGAAATTCCCGAGAAAGCCACAGCCAGTAGAGTGTGGATCTGTGTCATCCTTGCTATTCTTTTAAGTGCCTCTGATTTGTGGCATGCAGCTGGTCTGGGAACTTGATGGCCACATTACAAGCTATTATGGATTTATTATGGTTACAGCAAGGGATTACATTTCTTCACCTATTTTATAAGCAGCTGTCTCTCAAGTAATAGGCCATTTACAGTCTGCTGCAGCTCAAAATCCCTTTCAGATTACATTTTATCGAGTTCATTTTTCATATTCTGGAGACATGCTGCAGCAGTTGGTGCAGGCTTGTATAAAAGGTCCTGTCCCCATTTTTGTGCCAGTTAAACTAAGCTAGATTTTTTAATTTTTTTTATTTTTTTGAAAGTTATTCTCAAGGTAAGGATTTGGGTTCATGTGCTGCAGCATAAACTCTTTCCTGGGTGGAGCTTCAGGCTACTGTCTACTACTCTGACTCATGATGAGTTAAAACAAATATTCAAAAGGAGATTGAGCCCATTTAAAAAAAAAAAAAAAAAAAAAAAAAAAACCTTTTAGAGACAGGCATTGACCAAGTCTGTCTGCCCTGATCTCCCTCCCTCGCTGAAACACAGGAAACATTTCCTCTCTCTCTCCTGCAGCTTTTTGTTGAAATCTCCTCAGGCAGCGAGAGGAATGTTTGAAATTCTTCTGACACCTCGTTCGTTTGTTGTCTTCATTCAAGCAAAAAAAAAAAGAAAGAAAAGAAGGAAAAAGAGCTCAAGATATTGCAGAAACGGAAACAAATTTATGTCAAAACTCCAGAAGTGAGTCGTCTTTTGGTGTCCTACGGTGTGCCGTGTGTGTGTATGTGCAAACTCTCCCCATGATGTCTGTATAAGGATGTGATTTGTTTCGTTTTGGTTGTGTGGAGGGCTGCTTTGTCTTCTTAGAGCTGGAGACATATCCTGTCTCAGTTAGCAGCAGAAAGGAGTGGCCAGAAGGCAAAACTGCAGGGGGAGAAGACAAGCCAGCAAGAGTAAGAGAGAAGAAGTGTGTGGGTACAGAGACAGTCTGCTAAAATGAGACGGCAACACAGTTACTGTGATGGAAGTGAAATAAATTAGATGTTGCCAAACTGAACACAGCACATCTCTGCACTCTTGCAGTCTAGTTATTACGACCTTTTTTTTTTTTTTTTTTTTTTTTTTTATCCAAACACAAACACGTGTAGTTATTTCTTTTACTTCTGCGTAAATACATACACCCTTTACTTCTTTAATATGTTAGCTCAGAGTTTACGTTTGACAGCAGAATGTGAATGTGGACATCAGAAATGTTTGGTCAGACTGGACTGGTTGGAGGGACGGATAGCAGGCGATGGATGACATGCAGACATTTTTAGGGCTAGATGTTAGTAATCTGGTGATCTGTTGTGACGACAGCGTCAGCTGTGAAAAGGAGAGCTAAGAAATTTTAAACACCGCCTACAGTCTACCTTTTGTAAAAAAAAAAATTCTTAGACTACACTGACAAATGTATTTTCTTGTCATCCTCCACACACATAAGACCTTGAGTGACATCCCACTCTTAATCCAAAGGGTTTAATAAAATGTCACACAATCCTTGGCGGCTGTCACAGCTTGAGCTCTGTTGGGAAGGTTTTCCACAAGATTACAGAGTATGTTTAAGGTCATTTTTAACCTTCCCTCAGAAGCTTATTTGTGATATCCTACTGTCAAGTTATTTAAACTGCACTCCCCCACTTGAAACGGATAGACGTCCGCGCAGATACTTCAACTCCAATCAGTGCTGCAACGGTCGTCTTTTCTTTCCTCCTTCATTTATTTTCGGGCAGGAATTGACAGGTATTTTTCCAGTTCTTCGATTTCAGCCATTTTAATAATAGGAATATTAAAATATAGAACAGAGTAAGGAATTCTCATGGTTGTTGTTTAAATAACTTAATCCGTTTATGACTAAACAACCATTAACTTGAATAAATAATTTAAACAGAATTAAACTTTAAACAAATTATGGCTAAATTCAAAATCTGTCAATTATTTCATAATGCTCTTTTTGGTTTTACGGCACGTGTCAAACTCAAGGCCCGAGGGCCAAATCCGGCCCGCCATTACTTTCTATGTGGCCCTCTAGACTCAAAATAGACACATAAGTAGAACCTTCAAGGTAATAGTTGTATGCTTCAATAATGTTTTATCAAGAAAACCATAGCAGTTTTCATCTGTATGCTGCCAAATTACGTCAGGATGAAAAGCTGTTCAATATCATTTAACTTTCAGAAGTACTCATTTAGTGTAGAGACAGCTATTTATTCATATTTTAATGGTTTGTTTACTGGTTTTATAAATACATTCTGCCACAAACGGCCCCTTTGAGGACCTTCATAATCTTGACATGGCCCAAAATGAAAATGAGTTTTACACAGAAACTCTGTTACAAAGTGCTACACGTTATGTTTTCAACGAGCCAGTAAGACAAATTGTAGAGATCGCTTTTAAAATCCTGAACTGTCCCTTTAGGATTACGCGCACAAGTCGTCTCCAAATGTAAAAAAAAATATATATATATTTTTTAAATACACAAAAACAAATTTCACTTGTGTTGGTTTTCGGTCCTGCCGGTTGTGGAAGATGAAAATTAAACAAGCTGTAATGACTTCTCTCTCTGCTTTCTCAGCTTGAGCACTGCTGTGAGAGTAAATGTGTCCATAAATGTGATCAAAAATGTTTGGCGGAGTGAAGTGAGGCCGGTATGTGGAGCAGAGGGCACATTGGCGCTTCTTCTCTCTAATGAGCACTACTCCAGCTCTTTTCCTGTTGTCTGTCCGTCTATCTGTAGTGCTGCACTGCACCCGCAATCTGTGTGTCCAGCCAACCATGCACCTCTGCTTCACCTCCCCCAGCCTGCCAGGGCAGTGCCTCTGGGGTTGCTGACAGAGTTACTGCAGATCCAGGCCTCAGGGGTTGTGTGTGTGTGTGTGGGGGGGGGGGAGCCTTGAAAATATTCCTACTGATGGCCATTAAAGCGCTGCGCAATTACTGCTGTTGCCCTCGGCTGTTTGCGGGAACAGGCAGAAAGTGTTGCGGGAGTGTGTAACAGGGCTCTCAACAGGAAAATAAAGGAGGTTGAAAAGTAGTTAACCGGTGAATAAGAGTTTGATTATACGAGAGCTGCGATGCAGTGGAGGGAGAAATACACAACGCCAAAAGGAGAAGGGTAAGAATGAAGAGATGAAGAGCGATAACGGCGATGTATATCTGACTGATGGAAACGTCAGGGCTCAAGATAGGAATGTATGATTTTCTTATCGGCTTAGCCTTCAGAATGTATGTGTGAGAGAGGGGTGTGTACGTGTACGCTTGCCCTTTTTGCACAATAAGCATGAATATGCAGTAACTTTCCAAAAAAGAAAAAGGTCATGACCTTTGTGGCGTTTGTGCTAAGGTGGATTTAAAAAAAACAAGTCTAAAATTTGCCTTAGCCAGTTGTCCCAATCACAGTTAGTGTCACATAATGTTGTATTTTCTGTCTGATTTCACCAAGCAAGCTGTGTTATTTGATTATTTTATTTATTTTTTTTCTTTTCTGTTTGGTAGAAACAAACTCGGTCCAAGCCCCGGCATTCCAACTCCAAACCTGTTGAGAGCAACTACTTCGGCATGCCGCTGGCTGCTGTGGTCACTCTTGAGCGACCGATCCCTGTCTTCATTGAGAAATGCATCCGCTTCATAGAGACCACAGGTAAGAATCTGCTCAACCTGTCTTTGATACGTCACAGTCAGACATTTTCTTTCAGTGTCTCTTGTTACGCATCTGTACAAAAGTCTGTAATTACCCCTTCTCGCCACATTTTGTTACGTCAGCACCCTCGACCTTTGAAGCGTTTTATTTGGATCGCATGTGATGGTCCGACGCAGAACTCAGCACCATTGTGATGTGTTCAGAATAGGACGAATTGCCTTGAAATGTTTTTTTTTTTTTTTTTTTTTGCAAATTATCTAATAATGGATAAAATAATGCAATTACAGTTACAAGTCCTTTGTAGTGTGTGAATTTTACTTTTTTTTTTTGCAAATCAACTCAGATTCAGTCGGACGTCACGTAGTCCTGCCACGCGTCCTCACTTGTATTTAGCTCTGGGCTTTGAGTGGACTTCCTTTTAGCAGCTAACAGTGGGGATGGTGTGTTTTAGGGTGATATGCAGTGTTAGTTTTCCACCTCACAGCACGTTGAACTGTGGTCCCTTCTCACCTTTCGGGTGATAGTTTAAACAGTTCTCTGAGAGATGTTCAAAGCTTGGGATATTGTTTACCCGCTGTTTGCTCACTTCTCTAAAATGTCCTTACAGAACCAATGGGTTTATTCACAGATTATTACACACACAGTAGGCTCTTCTTTTCAACTTCCTGAAATGGACTTTATCTAAAAATATCAGAGGAAGCTGGACCAAACATAAATGCATGCCACACCTTTTCAGGCTTTTGCTTTTAAAACATTTGAACAAGTATAATTGACCCCCAACTTGATCGTTATGCTGCTTTGTGCCACATAAATGGACGGGGTGTGAATAATTTTGCACGGCACAGATTGCAAATATTTTCTTTTCATTTTCCGCTGCCTTTGTTCCCCTCATCACCTCAATCGTGGAGCCGAACAGAAAAGAACCCGGTGGGACAGACCTTTGCCTTACTTTATTTTCCTTGAATGCAATTACGTTGCCCTTCAAAGCACATAAAGCACCCTCAAGCCACATTCCCCTATCACAGCGATTTTTAAGTCAACCAAATGGATTCAACAAATAACATTAGACCTGAAAGACCCATATGCTCAGGTTAATGTTGTGTTTCAGTGTTTAGGTTACAGGTCATTAGTCTGGTGTCAGCAACAATCTATACATCCAGTTTTTTTTTTGTTTGTTTTTATTTCTCTCTCCTCTCTTGGAGCACAGATGTGCACAGACAGCCTCTTGTAGCTTTTCCACCCCGCTGCCCAGATGCCAGGCTCTCTGCCAGGCGGCTGCGATGCCACACTGCCCCGGCTGTGCCAGCTTACTCTGCCACCAGCTGTTAACCTAAACCAGAGGGTGAGCTGTGATGCTGATCTCTCGGTTCTTCTCTGGATCACGATTTCAGATGCTCCCTTCGCCCTCCCTTCCCTCTGTCCCTCCCATTAGTTGCAATTAATTTCCCGCCATCTGCACACCCTAAGCATTTACTTTATTACCTTTAGTTGCGTTTAATTTTGCCGTCTGAGTGAAAATGATGCTCTTATTGCTGACGGACATTCCAGTGCTTTCACAGTTTAATCTCTGGCCTGATTAAAAGTCTGTGCGTTTGTGGATTACCGTCTTACAAAACAGCCACCTCCTTCCTGCATGCTGGAGCGTATAGGGGCATAGCCCCGGATAACAAGGCGTCATGTTTGATTTTGCCTCTCCCTGCTCAGATGTTAACTGAAGCAGTCACAGCAGTTACTGCAGGATAAAGGAGAAAAACTAGTTGAATAGGTATTTACATGCTTTTCTGTACGCTCACGGAGCTGTGTTTGCAGCTCACTCTCAGGTATTCGCTGCCTTTTATCTTCACCTTTTTACCTTTAGTATTCCTCCTAATCCTCTCCTCTTTCAGCTCCCAGGTGTGTCTCTTTTTTCTCCTCTCCTTACTGAATACTTACACCTGTCATATTTGGTTTCTTTCATTCCTTCTCAAAATGCTCTTTTTATTTCTTCCTCTGCTCCTTTGTTCGCCCTCCGACTCCAGCTATTCTCTTTATCTGCTTACTTCCTCTTCAGTGCTTCTTCTTCTTTCTTTCACCAACATGCTGAGTTTGCATGTGTCAGGATGTGTGCATGTGTGTGTGTTTTTTTTTTTTTTTTTTTTCTCTCTCAGCGACCTTCCAGGTAATGTTCTGCCCCACAGCTCCCTCTGTCCGTTTAACAAGATCAGGAACGGGACGGATGTTTGTGCTCAGCTGTTTCCGAGTTTGTTTAGCTCGTTCAGGTTTATTTATCTAGAAGGAGGGAAGGAGTTGCAGCAGTGTTTACTAACCAGTAAGGTTGACAGTTAAGTCATACGGATCAGGTGTCATTAAGGTCAGACATGATCGAGTAAAAATAAGTGCATTATCAAAACCTTTTTTGAAATCAGTGCCTTTATAATACTAGTGTAAACACACTCCTGGTTTCCCCTCATATAAATGACAGATTTGAACCTCACTGAATCAGCTTATGGAATGACAGCGGAGTCACCACAGCGGTCATGCTGACTGTTTCAAATCTTACAACTGTGTTCGGTTATTGTGGGAGGAATAGGAGCTTATAGTTTGTCACCTATGAAACAGAAACCCATAGTCAGTTTTTGAAATTATTTTTGCGATTTTCTTGTAAACAGTCATTCAGGAGGGTTAAGATTTACCCACCGTCAAACCTCAGCACCTTTTGTTCATTAATTGAAGACATTCCAGGGTTCGTACAGCTGAAACCAGATATTTAACACAAAACCTTTTTACCTTACGGCCTGACATTGGAAGACTAAACGCTTCCTATTTTAGATCAGCTGTGATTATCATTCTTATTTCCTAAATGCCAGAATAATTAGTTGTTTTTTTTTACACTTTCTTCAAATTTGTTTGTTAAATACGCTGTGATTATTATGCATTTCAACACGATAAAACCCACATGAGGATATAACAGGTGTGTAAGCTTATTTTAGGTCAGTGCACAATATCTGAGTTAATTGGATGCATTTCTTTTATTAAGTGCAAAATTATTTATAAGAAACTTTGAAAATATCTTTACTTTTATTCGTCATGCAGTCTGTGAAGTACACGACATGCATTATTTTCACATTTCAGTGTTTTACTTAAGTCATCCGAGTTTTCCAGTTTGTAATTGGATGTATTTTAACACCATAAACATGTGTTGTCCTCGTGTGATGTTATAGAAATGTGTGAGGGAGAAAAGAAAACTCATTATTTCCATATCAGCAACATGTTTCTGACCACATATGCTATTTGGCTGAGTTGTAGTTTCTTCATGGCTTTATCAGAACATCCTTCCGCCGTCTTCAAATATTTTTTAGCTACGTTCAACACTAATTTATTGTTCTTCTTTTTACTGACTAAGAAAGCCAGAATTCCTGATGCAAGTGGCTAATTTAGTTCCAGGAATTGTTTGGAAATGTAGGTTTCACACAGGAGTAGTAAACTCGCAGGATATCGAGCAGCCCCTGGAATAACAGAGCAGAATCTCTCAGAAATGTTACCAACGCCATGAAGAAACTATGCCACAAAGAATTAGTCCAAAATCTGCATTTGCCAGTGAGGGCAGGAACCAGGTCTGGCGAGAAAATGAAAACATGAGGTGCTTCAAAACTTCTGGGAACATCTCTGACTTTGGACAGTGAACCATCACCTTTACTCCCTACAGGACCTCTGTCTGTTCTCTGCCTGACTACTTATCCTCCAGACTCTTGGGACATTGATTTTCTAATGAAAATTACAAAATACTTTAACCTGAAAACCGGACTTTGGACTCCGGGCCGACAGTCCGGTCCCCTTTTTTTTCCTTAGCTCATATGAAGCTCTTCTGACTTTGGTTTTATAATCAGATGAAGACTGCAGTTATCCCTTCGTATTTCTCCACCTTTTACTTCTATGATTTTTTTCTTCCACTCAGCTTTCCATTAATATTCATGCATTCTGTAAGGAACTGGCTTATTTTAGCAGTGACCTTTTGTAGCTTACCTTCCTTGATCAAATTTTACACTTAGTATTATTCAGCTGACGTAAATGTTGACCTTTGAAGAAGGGATGTGATTAAACAAGTATGAATTACTTCCCACTCCTTTCTGCATATCGAAAATAAATCAACAAAGATCGGGTTGTATTGTCGCATATCTTGGTTTATTTCTTCTTTTGTTGTTGATTTTTGCCAGTGTTGGTTAGGATTTCCATGTATAAGAGATTCTTAATCTCATTGGGGTTTTCCTGGTGAAGTAAAGGTTAATAATAAAACATTATTTGTACATCCATCCCCCAGCCCAAATACTTTACGTATGTGGTTTATATGTTTGAAATAAATTAATGTAATAATTAAGTTGAATTTTGGATTGTGTGGGCCATGACTATGGCCATAGCAGAACATTTTTGTATTAAACATTACCAGAAATAAACACCTCAAATATATCTCTCTGAATGTAAAGAATTTATATTACGTAAGAGTTGTTTTTTGTTTAAGTTAATCAACTGTTAGATTATATTCTAACTAGAGTTGAAACGATTAAAGAGATTAATCGTAATGAGTCGATTATTGAAATAATTGTTAATTAATTTAGTAATGATTAGCTATTAGCGGACTCAAAAATGCCGTTTGTTGAAAGAGCAACACCGTCAGAGCAGGAATTAAGAAACTGTTATATGTATTTTACATCATCACATTGTAGGCAATAAAATGTTTATTCTCTTAGTTATGAAAGGAATTCAATTATTTGTTTATTTTCATCTTTTAATATACCGCTAACATTGTATTTAAACACTTAAGTGGCCTGCAGAATGTGCCAAATTTTTTGTCAGATTAATTGCCAGAATTACTGAAGTGATTGTTAGTTGCAGCCATATATCCAAATAATTTGGAGGTCTCTAATTGATGTTCATGTCCATAATTTAGGGTTTGGATGGTTTGAATAGTAACTCTTTGAAACACAGCGACTTAATTTTTCGTCCTTGTTTATTTTCTTTGTCTCATGTGTCTCTCCTTTTTTTTGTTTTGTTCCTCATAGCTACTTTCCTTTTGTCCTTGAGAATAATTGGACTGGATGTGGTATTTTGTTTAGTTTATTTTTATTTTTTATTTTTTTTCCAAGGCATTCTGAGTTTGCAGAAAAGCAGTCACATAAAATGTATCCATTGTGACTGCTGTTACCTCCTCTCAGCTCAAGCTTTTCTCGTGGTGCTCCTGTCTCCGGGTGCTCTGCTCATTTCGGGCACCCCAGGTGATGAATGTGCTGCAGCGTGCACAGGCATATCTGCTGGTGGTGGGGACCACCATAGCGACGGAAAGGGCAGCACCCAGCGACTGCCTGTCTCCATGGTGAACTATGAAATCGGCCTCCGGGGCTGCTGAGCCCTCCTCCCTCCTCCCTACACTCCTCCTCGAGGAAACGAGGCCGGGACTGATGTGGGATCAGCTGGTGTCGTGTCAGGCTGCGGCACACTGCGGAAACGCAGCCGCCAACCCTGAACAGTTTTTATTGCAGTTTGTCAAAGTCCGCAGCTCCTCGGGCATCTTTCTGTTCACTTGAGCGCCAGTAGACGCTTTGAAAGTCACCACAGTACGAAATATTGTCGGGCTTTTGTTGTGTTTACTTCACGTTAAGTTGGGGGAATGAACTTTGAAGCTCTAGAAACGAGAATCTGTACAGACAATCAAAAGTTTAAACAAGACCACAACCCTGACCCATGTTTCATTCTTTAACTGTTTCCACTGTTGCAATCTTCCTCTTCCTCGTCATTCCTACTTTGATCCCATCTCCCACTCTCCCAGTTCGACACGTCTCCTTCCCACTATCTGTCCTCCCATCCCTCTTTTCCCCACGTCTGGCTTGTAGAGCTTTTGTGGGGAATTGATTGGCAGAAGGCACAGATCGATGCTGTATGCCTTGACTGAGAGCCCTCTCATTTCCTCCCTGCCTCTCCCATTATTTCATCTTCTCTTTCTGACTCTGCCCTATATGCCTCGCTCCCTTTGGAATACCCCTCGTCTCCCCGAGTTGCCCCCAAAGTGTGAGTGAGGGAGTGTAATTCAAAACCGAGAACTGAAGCCATATCTTTTTTTCTTTTTGGCAATTTGGTGGAAAATATTGATGAGATAGAATGCGATGAGGTATCAGCGTGTCTCTGCTTTCTGTCCTGCTTTGACTTGGTTCCTCGTGTTTTTATCGATTTGGGGAGAAAATAATCATCAATTATGCAAACATTTTTTTCAGTGACCCTTGGCTTCTTAGTCTGGCGAGTGAAAATTAAGATCACAAGTGCAAAACAGTTTAAATCTGATCTGTTTTATCTGGAATTCACATTGGATTCTTGTTTTCTGTGTGTACTTTTCCACTGTAGCTGAGGTCTGTTGGGCTGCAGGCTGTTCTGGATTATGAACTTGGGTTTCTTAAAACACTAGAGCGTGACAACAAATTGTAAACGATTACAACAACCTCAGTGTTCCAGAAAGATGTCCAAGGAAAAAAAAAAAGTTAATAAAACTAGTGTAATAATAATAATGTAACTCAGCTTTAAGACATTACATTTACAACATTGCATTCTCTGTAAACTTTAACATATAAAGGAATAGTACGATCATTTAAATTATCTTACAAGGTTAGTTTGCTGAGATGGATCGTAACATTTACTCACATTTATGTAATGGAGCAAAAAGGCTTATTCTTTTGTACTTTTTAAAGTAGATTTTATATGCAAATAAACTTGAACACATTTTTGAGACAATCGAAGTTGCCTTTGTTACTGAGTTAACAAAAAATGTGAATAATGCAAGGGGACAATCTCAGTGTGTGTGCATGGTTATTTGTTGCCCCTTGATGGACTAAGTCCCTACCCAGGTTGTCCTCTGCCTCCTTGAAGATTTTATGATTTTAGTCTTTTAATCCTTGAGATATATTATTCAAATCAACTTTACTGGATAGCCTACTGTAATAGGTAAACATGTAAACCTATGTCATAACATCTTATCTGTATTTTGTAACATAAATCTGTTGACAACTCTTAAACTTTTTTGTTTAAAGATCCTGTTGCTAATTTCTTGAGTCTATGAAAGCAAAAGCTGTTTGTAGCTGTAACTGTAAGGGGCAACTTTGAGATTTAGTTTAAATTAATTGTTTTCTCAGTTCTCTGTGCTTTCTCTTGTTTTTGTAATTATGAGCCTGTGGTCTTTTACTAACTTTAAGATCAATTTATGGTTAATATCTAATTTATTGTCTACACTGCGCTGTTGAAACCATCCCACACATCGCCACCGTTGAAAAAATTAACCTTCATTCAAAGTGCTAAAAACGTTTCTTAGATCAGGTACTTTTATCCCACACTTGTGGCTTTGCTTTTTATTTTGCCAGCACATCATTTTTGACCTGTTTCCACCTCAGGTAATCTGTTTTAAAGAAAGTCTAATCTTAGTCCTTCATTGCTAGGGACTAAGATTGTGCTGTAAGAATGGCACTTCTCACCGACAACAAAAAAAACTAAAGGCAATTCATATGAAAATAAAAAAAACTTTTGTATTTTTTTTTTTTGGGGGCTTCTGTAATGAATTATTATTATTATTATTATTATTATTATTATTATTTTTACATATATATACGAACAAAAGCAGCAACATAAAAAGTGCCTATTAAAAAAGCTGATTTAGTTGCTTCTCACACGAATCATTTCTCCTTCTGCTGTGTTCAGTAAACCACTGCTGCAGATTTCCAGCTAGTTTTTCCCATCACCTCTCTGAGCTGATGTAGATATTTTGGGTTTTTTAAACTCCTGAAGTACGTGGAAGTGTCACGAAACCATTTTTTCCCCCTCATTTTGCAAACCAGGATTCAAGTCTGTTCTTCAGTCATTTTATGTTGCTGTGGCACCAAAGCAGTCTGGATTTTTCACACTGCGCCTGAACCTGTCGCAATAATCAATTAATCGCGTAATAAATGAAAATAATGTCCATTCTGACGATTAACATGTTTTAAAGGGCAATTTTGTTGAGAGACTTCATAATTCATTTTATTCATGACTTCAGTTGTCATAAATAGCATTTGCAGTATTTATTTCCTGTTTATTTATCATTTTTTCGGTTGTGGGGTTTTATTTCGGATATTTTAAATGTTTTCCTGTACCGTGTTGTGTACAAAATGAAAGTTTATTAGTCTTTGAGAGTGTGAACTTGAATTATTATGCCATTACCAGTTTATTTCTGGAAAGTGGTCTCAAATCAACAACAATGTCATTTATCCATATAAATTCTGGGATAATTTGTCCATCAGGCTTTGTTATCATAACTTATCTACCTACACCAGTTATTCCTTAACCTTCCTGCAGCGGTTTGTCATAATAAATTGCTTTAGAAGTGTGATAGGAATAAAGAGTCTCTACCTGTGTGCTGCACAACCAGCCTTTGGAGGCAACCTGCCATAAAATATTTTTGCAAATGAACCCTGAGCTGAAAGCATTTGTCTCTGTCTGTCGCCTCCAGGTCTGAGCACAGAGGGAATCTACAGAGTCAGCGGCAACAAGGCGGAGATCGAGGGCATGCAGCGGCAGTTCGAACAAGGTGGGCACTTCCCCCGTAGAGCCCACCGCACGCTTTAAAGTGCAAACAAAATGCAATAAAGATGCATGTGTGTCTGCCTCCGAAACAGGGGTTCAGCAAAGTCTGCCCTCATTGGGCCGGTGTCCTGCATGTTTTAGTTCCCTCCCTGGTGGTAGTTCCTACCTCCTCAGCATGTCAATGTTCTGCGGAGGCCTGCCAACAAGCCATCATTTGATCCAGGTGTGTTGAACTGGGGAGAGAACTAAAACATACAGGAAGCCGGGACTCGAGGACCGACTTCGGACACCCCTGCTCTGAAAGAACCCTGCTTCTCCCTTCATTGAGCAGGGTGTATTAATTGGCCGTCAGTTCCTCTCAGACTGCAGAGCTGCCCCTCATTAATCGTCTACCTGCTCCGGTGTGCATCATCGCACGTGTACAAGCGCTCTGAATGTGTGTCTGTCTGCTGAGGGCATTTAATTGCCTCCAGATTGGTTTGGTTAATGAAGCATGTTGCTGTCGTGATGGATAGCAGACCAGGATGGCCTATGCGTCTGTATCCGTGTGTGTGGGTGTGTGTGTGTCCACGCTTGGCAGGGGTTAAATTCAACTCAGGTAACCAGAGTTGAAAACCTGCACTGAATCATTCGAAGTCTTTCGCCCAATGGAGCGAGTCAATTAAAGGTGAAACCTTCAGCGCAGGTGGTGCAGAGCTGCACTGAAGACGGCCCTTCATCGGCTCCCTGAAGGTGTTTCAAACTTTTCGCAGGTGGAAGAAGTTGCAGAAGACACCAAGTTGGAAAATGTACACTTCTTTAAATGCATGCTGACTTGCGTTGTTAAAAACCGATCATCAAATTAGTCCTACTGCTCTGTTTTTGCTCTGTTACTTTTTTCTTTACTTTAATATTCCCAAAAATGTATTTAAACTAAGCTCCCTTCTTTTAATCAACTCTTTTAATTAAAAGAATCATCTTAAAGTCAAGTTTACCTTAGAGATCATTTAAGTTCAAGTTAAATTTACCAGGATGTAACTGCATTGCTCATTACAGAAATTTGGTAACAATTGTAGCTGACTTGTAGCAGACCATGAGCCATTCCACGCAGATGCTATAGTGATTTAAGTCATTCAACAAATGTTTATTATTTATTTTATTATTTTAAAAAAAAATCCACAACCTTTGATTTCAATTTTTGATTTTCAAGTTTAGCTTTCCCAAACACACAAAGGCTCAAAACTATGCATACACAGCTGCAGTCTCAATTTCTTGTAGATCTAAAATTCTCCGTCTGAGTTAGTTGACCTTTGTAGTAGAAACGTCGTCCCAATAAATCCTTAAAAAAAACAACAACAAAAAAAAAAACACAACATACCGAGACATTCCCTCGCAGAATGAGTTTCTACACTTTCGCCCAAAACTCTTAACTTTCTTTCTGTGCCGTTTGTCTTCCACAGACCACAACCTGGACCTGGAGAAAGACTTGAGCATCAACACGGTTGCGGGAGCCATGAAGGCCTTTTTCTCCGAGCTCCCCGAGCCCCTGGTGCCCTACAGCATGCAGACGGAGCTGGTCGAGGCCTTCAGTAAGTCCCCGGAGCTTGGAGACTGGGAGGGTGGCCGTGTGGAGAACAGGATTCGGCACTTGTGTTGGACTTTTGTCCGAAATCCGTTTCCCTTTATTGTAACATTTCTCCAGCCTAACAAGCAAAAAAAAAAAAACCCTGCAATCCAAATCCATCCATGGGGAGAATTAGATTTGCCACTCGCTTGTGAAAGCAGAGGAGAGAAGGAGGTGAAGGGGAGAATATTTAAAGCTTTTGAGAAGCACGGTGCGGTGGTGATGGAGGGATCTGAATGAAGTCATTAGAAAACGGTCGTGTGGTAGATAAACGAGGGTGCATTTTCGCTTTGTGTCCCTGTAATCTGTCAGAGTGGAGATTTAAAGCGCAGCTTAGCCTTGCGTAGCGCCGAAGAGATTTACCCGCGGGCCGCACGGCTGCTGTCAGTCACGGAGCTCGAAATGTGCGCGCGTGTGTTTCCCATCGAGACCCTTCAGCCGTGACAGAGACCCGATAAACCTCCTGCCGACACAGAGCAGGTGAGGAGGAGGAACCAAAGCCTTCATTCTGCAGCAGAAAAATCACAAACAAGGTCTCACAAAGCCCAGGACCAGAGTTTATTTGAAACATCGCCACAAAGGGGCGGAGAGAAGGCGTCCAGGACCCAGTGTGCGAGCGGAGAGGAGTGGGTGTTGTTGGATCTCGTCACAGTGACATTACTTTGAATAAGCTGGAGGAAGTTGCGTTTTAATCTCTGGTGATGGATCTGCAGCAGGAGGGGAACCGTTGCTCTGTAAATTGATCCCGCTTTCAATCTGTTTTTGATCTGAGCTGACCTCATTGTGGGAATACAAACTCCGATTCTTTGCCTGTAAATCACGCCGCCGATGCCGGAGAGGAACATCTGCTCGCTCTGCCTCGCTCCCTCACGATCACACGCAGGATATGACTGTGTGAGCTGGTGACGTCGTTTTTTCTGACTCATTCCTGCTTGTCGTCAGGCCGAGCACACCCTGTGTGTGTGTGTGTGTGTGTGTGAGAGAGAGGGAGAGAGCTTGTGTGTGATTTGCTGTAATCTGCAGAAGACTGTACTGGGTGGATGTAGGCCATTTCTGCTCTGGAATGTGTGTGGTCTTTTGTCTTGACTTTTTTTTTTTCTTTTTCTTCCATTTGTAGTTTGAGGTCTTTTTCAATCGCAGAACCTTGAGAAACGCATTTTTTCCTCCATTAACGTTTTATGTTTATTTTTTTTTCACATTATAACTGTAAACTTCGGTTTCATCTGTATTTTTCAGTGATAGACAAAATGTTCTTATCATCTGACCTCAGCCACCTTTACTCTGTTAGCCGTTAAAGCGGAAGTATGCAACTTTTACAAACTGTATGTTATATTTTTGCTAAAACTATAACAATATAATGTGAGGCAGATAATCTGTGAAAAAAATTTAGTTTTTTCCCGTGCTCCTATTCACATCTAAAGAAATGCAAACAACCAATCAGATCCAGCAGGAGGGTCTTAGCGCTGTCAGTCCTGCTTGTGTACATGCTTCTAAATGTATTAGTGATGGAAACACAATTTAACGTTCCAGTTCCAGTTTATTCGCCATCATCGGTGGCCATACTAAGTGCCATGAGCATTCCTGGTAGACTCTATTGGGAACTAGCTATAGTGTAGCAGAGAGAAAAGGGGAGGGTGTGAGAGGCGTGTGCACAAGTGTAATTGACAGCACTAAGGCCCTCCTCCTGGCTCTGATTGGTTGTTTCAAACGGCAACAGGGAGCACTGGGAGAAGGCAGAGGAGCCCAACTCTTTTAGATTATCTGTCTCATCCCATACTGTCATGAAATAGTGGCAGTTTTAACAATTCTGTGAAAAACATATATATATATATATATATATATATATTTACCCCTACTTTTCTGTTTGCCCACAAGATACGCATTTTCTTAAGTTTTAAAAAAAATAATTTGAAAGAAAAATAATTTGCAAGTGGAGCAGACCACAGCAGAATTGTGCAAAAGAAAATATTGGAACCATCTGTACTATCCATGCTTGTTTTGCAGCTTGTTCCTTACATCCATATTTTTCTCTCTTGACATTTACTTCATCTTACTTTGAAGGTATCCAGTTTCAGACATGAAGCCATCAAGAGGACCAAGGGGATTGCTACCTCCACTCCGAGAGTTATGAGACAGTTGATAACTCACACCATTAAAAGATTATCTGGATTTTTCTCAGGCACACTGTAAGACCAAAGTCATCACATTCAATCCACATAAATCTTTAGTGGGTGACATACTGAGAGGAAAAAACACTTTCTGCTAAACCTCTTCATTTAGAAACTTACTTAGAGGGAGACAATCATTGCTTGCGCTCATCAGTTTTGTGGGAGACAATTTTGATTTTCAAACTTGAGATTCAAGGATATTGCGTGATTTTTTTCAGAGAAATTGCATTCTCTGACGACTCACATCTGTCGTTGTTTGGTTTGGTTTGATGCCTGTTTTTTGGCATCGACTGTCCTCCCTATGGTGAAATATGCAGGAGTACACAGGACACATCAAGACGTTTCAAGCAGTCAGACGGACATCGCAGCGCTGACAGGTGCCAGATGGCTGGGATGCGGGCGTGTAGCCTTTAACTTACCTCAGAAGATGGATTTACCCCTGCTGTTTCATAAAATTACCAGTCAGTCTTTTAGTGAAATTGTTCCCCTGATGGATCTACACTTTTATGTCAAAACTGTCATTTTCCATGAAACTGGCGAGGCTGGTTCAGAACGACGTCATTTTTGAGGCACACGAGTCAATAAACACAGTGATATTTTACCCGCGATTGATCAACCTTTTCATGAAATGTTGAACATCAGCAAATGCTGCCATAAAAGAGAATAGATGCTCTTCGTGAATCATGGTCAAAAAGTCCAAATAATTACATGACGTCAGAAATTTTTCTATACAGTAAGTGCTTTCTTGTCCAGACCATTATCATCTAGTGTGAACAGGACAACGATAGCGAAACCAGACGCCTTCAAACTTAGCTATTACTCTTCGGACCGGACTTGGCTTCTCAGTCTTCATTTTGTCCTTGGCTTTTCAGAGATGACGGTCTTGGCGTGTAGAGAAAGCCAGACAGTGAATTTGGGGGGGTGTGATGTCATCACTATGAGACACGGGTGTGATATCATAATCATGAGGTAATGGCGGGGAAGGGTGTGTAGGTTTATGACTTTGGCACACTCTCAGTTTACCGTCAGCCCACTGCAACTAGGTCCTAATGAGAATGGATGGCCCGCCTCAAGCCATCCATGTGTGCCTGTGTACGCGTTTGTGTGTGTGTGTGTGAGTGTTCACGCTTTGATAAATTGACGGATATAGGCTAAATAATGTGCTTGGAAAAATTCTCGCCAAAAATGACCCATAGGTACTCTTTATTCCTAAAACATGTGAGCCAAGAAACTATGTGTGAATCTGAATCATTTTCCATTGACACATTCTGCCTCAGACAATACAAAAAGCACTCACCAGATGAGTAACCTTGGTCTGTTAGAATGAGCCCAGGTTGAGGCTATTTCCAAATATACGCTCTTGTGGTCTGAGCAAACATCACAATGTCTTACACATGGCTGCAGGGTGCTGAGTCTCTGCCTTTTCGTTTTGGTTATCACGGTGAGGAACTTCCCTGGATAATTATGGCAAGTTACCAGCCATGATTATCCAGGGATTGATTGCCCTGCATTTAGCTCCATTCCTTTTTTTACTTAACTCTGACTAGCTCCCTTGTCCCTGCTGAGGAAAATGATCCCCACAGCATGATGCTGCCACTACCACGTTTCACCAGATTCATTGTATGCTCCACTCACTTTATGTGTGGAGGATTAAACACTTTATCTTGCATCGATGTGCACGGAAAACTCACATTAACTGCTGGAAAGACTCTAATTCAATGGTTGCATCATCTCGTCTTGCAGACATTTATTCAACTTGTTGAAAATTTAAAGAGAGAAGCAAGGCTCAGTGCAGAACCACGTGAAGAGATTGTTAGTCCTTGATCTCCTAGCATCACGTTACTGGGTGTGTGTCTATATATTTGAACCTTGTTATGTCACCTAGTGTGAATTTCACAAAATCCATGGCAAATTCAAACTGATTTTTGTTCAAATTGAAGTTGTGTGATGTATTGTGAGCATGCTCTGAAAAAGGGGAGCTCAATTTATGTCATAAAAGGCCACACTATATTTGATATTCTGTGTAATATTGTTTGTATATAAAATTCTGACTGACGAAATCTCCAATTATAAAAAGAAGAGGGTGAAGACAATGTCTTGTTTTGTGAACTGACACATTAAGAAAACAATAGATACTCCATCAAGGCATCTTTCACTCCAAAAACATATTATTATTCAACTTCATGTAGTAACTTTATGTCTCACAGCTTCCTGTAGCTCAATACTCAATTTTTTTCCCTTAATTAGAAACAGAACAAAAAAATTAGTAAATTACTCTCACTGGTGACTAGTACCAATCTAGTAAGTAATCTAATGTCCATAGTTGAGAACACTGGGTTTTTTTTTTTTACAGGAAAATGTCCTTTTATACTAATTAAATAGAGTTAACTACATTTTGGGTTTTTTAGCTGTAATTCAACTGGAATAACATATTTATTATATTATTTTATAAGTTGAAGAATTGATGTAAAATCATCATGAAATTACTAAAAATAAATTTTAAACCAGAAACAGGAGTACCTAACTGAAAACTTTATCCTTGCATGCTATGTTGTGTAAAAAAGAAATGTTGAAATTATGACTGAAACAACATTTAGCGGATAATTCATGTTAATAGTGAAACTTTTTTTTTTGCATCACTTGATTTAGAGATGAGCTTTTATAGCCTTCTTTTGCTTAGATGACAAATACATTTTAAAAAAATCCAAAGAATTGTTTGTTCAGGCTGCAGCTCATAAATGTGAAAATGTGGGTGAAAATCTCACTTGTTCATGACAAGAGCAGTGTAACAATCAGCACAAGCTGCTGCCAAGAAGCACATATTAAATTCTCACATTACATTACAGTGTAGTCAGTACAAATATCAAATTCAGATCTCTGTCCAGCTTCATAAGGTATTTCATTTCAATTTGCTTGGAAGCTCAGCATAGCCTCTGTGGCAGCACTAAAAAAAAAAAAAAAAAAAACAGATTAGCAACACATTTCTACTCTGTTATTTCTGACTACCTAATTTGTGGCTAAATTTGACGTGGCTCAATCTACAGTGGTGACCCACTGTTTCATTGTCAATTACTGGGAGTAAAAACTGAACGTGTGACCTCACCCAAGCGATCGCATGTGCCAAAGTCACCCTGCAGAAATGACATCATGGATAATGATGTCATCCCAGGATTCCAGACCCTCTCCCATTCCTGCTTAAATGCTTTTAGGCTTGGCTGCACACACACAGACACGCACACGCGCACACACAGACTGGCAAGTTAACATGCTTGCGCTCACACATACATGCAGACCAGCAGGCGTACACACACATTTGAGAGGCCTCACCCAAGACTGAGTCGTGATATAAACAAGACAAACACACAGCAGATGCGATAAGGATGTAATTTGGCCTCAGAACAAATAAAACAAATCTGCAGAACCACAAGTGGCTAATATAAGTCCTTGACGTTAGAAGACAGGCAGCAGATTTGTGCATTCAATCCTAAGAAAACAAATGTTTTGTTTCTTTGAACATAATAACATTTTAGACCATTTGAAAACATCTAAATCTCCATTATTAATTTAATCTACATTTAATCTCTGGTATCTGATCATTCATACTCTTTGAACAAAGAACAAATCTTAAAATATATCATTGCATACTTTATGTAATCCTATTTTGCAGCAACAATAGCAGCAAGTCTTTTGGGGTATTTCTCCAGCGGCAATAAACATCTGCAATATGAAATCTGAATTCGTTCTTATTTGTAAAACTAGAGATGGACACTGATTGGCTGCGAACAGCTATTTTCAAGTCTTGCTACAGATTTTGTGTTAGATTTAGAGTCATTCTAATATTTGAATATAGTTTTCTCTCATTCAATTGTAGCTCTTTCTGCATCTTTTGGGTGGTTTTAATTGGTAAACAGCTTGTACTTGTAACGCACCTAAACGCTCTCCCTCTTCTGCTATTAAGTTTTTACTTTTCTTTATCATGCAAAGTACTCCTACTTCAATTCTTCTTTCTTTTTTGCCTATCTGTTATGTCTTCTCAAATCCGCAGCCAGTGGTGGCAGATGGCAGCTTGCACTTAGCGAGTCTGCTGCGGGCTTTTTAAAGGGGAGATTTTCCTCTCCACTGTTGCCACGTGCTTGCCCAGTATGAGGGACGATAAAGTGAAAGACACAACGCAAGCGATTGTCTACTGTCGCTATGCGATCATTCAGGAGGAGTGAACGCTGCAATCTGTTGGGTTTCTTTAGATACAAGATGAGCTTAACGAACTGTTTGATAACTAGGATTAATTGTCATGGACGTGGGAATGAACTGCAATTAAATTTTTTTGTAAAGTGCCTCAAAACGACATTTGTTGTGAATTGGTGAATGTGAATACACTAAATTAAATTGAATTGATTGCCCTGCATTTAGCTCCATTAATTTTTTTTAGTTAACGCTGACTCTTGTCCCTGCTGAGGAAAATGATCCCCACAGCATGATGCTGCCACTACCATGTTTCACCAGATTCATCGTGTGCTTCAGTTTTGGAGTAATCTGACCAGAGGACCAATGAAAGCAACCTGCCTGCTGTCTTCTTGCTTCCATTTGTCGTCCAAGTGTGTTGGAGTAAATGGGGCTGAAGCAATGAAATGCACACAGCACTTCTGAGAATTTTCATTTATGAATAAAACATTATTGAAAACCATGTGTTATTTTCCACCCACTTCACAATTATGCATTGTTTTCTGTGGTTATGTCACATTCAGTCCAATTAGCGCACACTGCAGTCTGCGGTTGCAGCATGCCACTTCAGAAAAATTGCCAGGTATATCAGTAATTTTGCAAGACACTGCACTATTTCTAGGAAACCAATACGCAGGCAAAACAATCATTTGCTCAAACAGTTCTGTTTTCTGTGCATTCATTTGAAGAGGATGAACAAAATGATTAAAAAATTATGATCGCAGCTGTGGAATACAATTAAACTAGCTTTCTTCTTGCGCTTTCTCTCGCTCCTTCACAGGGACTCCCCGCTCCCCCTCGGGCGCTGTGCCCAGTCCCTGACCTTTTTAAATATGTGGCTAATGTGAAGCATGTGGTGGCAAATTGGAAACACTGAGCTTTTAAAAGTTGTGGACTTTTCTTTTGCACATGCTAATTTCTCCCAGGAGATCCCATCAGATGAAATGACCCAAAACATGTCAATGTTAGGGGTGACATTTAAGCCCACGGGGTGGGTGGTGGGTGGGTGGAGGGTGTGTGTAAGGGGAGAAGAGGACGACAAGAGTTCGGAGAGTGGACAAAGATCGGTAGAAGGGCAAAGGATTGAGTTAAATAGGGTGTGTTAAATGGTCTCCTCCCTCTTCTAAACGATCGTCAACTCACACACAGGCGCTAAAGAACAGGCCCCGTTCCCACGCAGAGGTGGAGACCTGTAGTTCTGTTGCAAGCTGTTGTAAGGGAAAAAACTCTTTTGGGGGAACAGGTGCACGCAATGCAGGAGAGCACATGTGCTTGTGAGAGTGTGTCTGAAAAAGATGTGCGTGGGGAAGTGCAGAGAAGCAGAGGGAGAGCTTGGCTGCAGAACACATCTCAGATTGGGTGGATTACTGCTTCTCAGCCCCCTCAACACAACAAATAAAATTAAAAAAGAAAGGATCACCATTGTTATTCTTCAAGAAAGGCTTATAGTGCTTTTATGCTCCTTGAACTTTTTTCACAATATGTCACATCTAAATCTCAAACCTCAATGTGTTTCACTGGAATTTTATGTGATAAAACACAACGCAAAAGAACACATAGTTGTGAAGAGGAAGAAAAACAATACATAGTTTTCCAAATTTCTACTAAGAAATTTGCTGAAGTGTTGTGTGCATTTATATTAAATCCTTTTTACTCTGATACCCCTATTAATAACGTAATACAACTGCCGTCAGAAGTCACGTAGTTAATAAATACCATCCGAGTATAAATCCAGCTGCTATGTGAAGGCCTCAGAGGTGAATATTTGTTCAGTTGTTTGTTGGCAAACATCTGAACAAAAAACATCAAGAACCAACTAGAGCATACCAGGAGGGCCAGGGGTGATAGTCCAGAGAATTGTAAAGCATATTTATCTTTAAAAAAAACAACATTTTAGACTCTAAACACATCAAACCTCACAGTTCAATCTATCATCTCAGTACTGAAAAGACTCCAGCTAAAAGTAAACCTTTCAAGACATGACTGTTCACCTAAACTGAGAGACTTGGCAGAGAGAACATTAATCACAGAAGCAGCCATGGTGCCCACAGTACCTCTGGAGGAGTGGCTAAGACCCACAGCAAAGTGGAGATAATCTGTTAACAGGACGACTATCGGTGCAATCTTTCTTGCATTGCAAACATATGTATGAAAATAATCTTTAAACAAAATTCAGATGTTATAAATATCCATCTTCTGTTGCTATTTGCCACAACACATTCATACATTGTAACATGAGCGAGAGCAAACAAGGGACTGAAGTCAAGTTTTGTCTGAAAATAAAATGTTGTTATTTTAATATTTAAATCAATACTTCTTGCTCAAATGTAAGACAAAATAAATATTCTCAAAGGTTATAAAAGGCAGCGACAAATGTTGTGACTCATTTTGTACTCAGGGATGAATGTTAAGTTTGCGTCCAATGAAATGTGTTCTTGAATTTGAAATTTCATTAGAGCTAATGCAGAACGGTGGGCCCAGCCTGACCAGGCCCAAGAAACCGAACAGTAAAAGCAGATTGCTTCTTATGAGGGTGGCTTCTTTCTGAAACACACAAACTTGAGTAAGTAAATGAGTAAACTGAAATCATGAGATTAAGGACAGAAAGTGAAAATAAAAACATTATAGCCTTTAGTCTGGAACTGGTTACCATTTCACTTGCAAGGACCAAGCCACAACATCATCAGTTTAAAGGTGTTCACAAAAAGAACTGAGAATGTTGAAAAGCAAAAGTTATTGATGAATTTTGAGAGTGATGGAATCTCAAAATTGTTATTCAAAGGAAGGCATGGGGAATGAAGGACGAGGGATGACAAAGGTCAAGGAAAAGGATGTAGGATGAAGGAAGTAGGAGTGATGGATGAAAGAGGATAGGATTAGGGTGGTTTAGATGAAGAAGGGATGAAGGGTGAAAGAAATTAAGGATGAACTAAGGAGGTAGGGATAAAGGATATAGGATTTGAAGAAGAAGAAGAAAGGGATGAGGAATGAGGGACAAAGTATGAAGATGGTAAGAACAAAGAGTGAGGAGGTATGATTTGGGGAGGTATGAGATACAGATGTTGGGAAGAGGGATGAAGGAGGAAGAAGGTTGATGGATTATGGTGAGGAACGAAGGAGGTAGAAATGAAGGATGCAAAGAGGAACTGAAGAGAAACAGAGGAGGTAAAGAACGTCAGAATGAGGGATGGTGATTGAGGATGATGAAAGAGGGAATGGGGTGGAGAGGAGGGATGACTACAAGCAAGACAGGAATGAGGGATGATTGAGGTTGGGTTGAGATGTGAAAGACAGAAAAGGTTGGGAAGAAAGATGGCGAATGGATGATGGATATTGGAGATCAGGACAGGGGATGAAGGAGGAAGTTAGGAATAAAGAATGAGGGAGGAAGAATAAAGGATGGCGGGGGATTAGGCATGAGGGGATGAATGGCTAAGATTGAGTGAGGTTCTATAAATTCACACCAATATAAAAATATAAGTACATTTGAAGCCATGACTAAGTTTTCACATTGACTCAGTTTGTTGCTCTTTTTAAGGCACATAGAAGGAATCCAAGAAACCAGCACAGGAAAAACTCATCACGGCATTCAGTAGAGTTGTTCCCACTCTTTCCTGCTGTGTTTGAAAACACACTGACTGCTACAACACTACGCCTCTGCTCAGTCAGTGTCAAACAAGCAGAATGGAACAGCAGCAGCTTAATGCCGTTTTCTCCATTAATATAGCACAACCAGTCTGTGAAAAAGTCTTTCACTTCTATGTCAGCTGCGTCAGATTGAACAGATCACATTCTTGATTTCTTTCTGAAAACCAACCTTTAAGAGAGAAAAAAACACTTCAATTTCACAACAATTTATGTGCATGGATTCAAGTACTACATAAAACACTCAAAAAATAAATTATTAAATTAAGACTTATGAGCAAGAGATGACAGACACTGGATGTTTTCAGCTTTGGTTTGTCACCCAGGTTTCAAGCTATTAACACATTTTATATGCATATATAAACCCATCAAATGCCAATTTAATCAAAGAAAAATGTACATAATTACTGGTACGACCTACAAGCAAAAAAAATATGCATGACAAAATAAATCTGGTCATCAAGTTCAAATAAAATTTAAGGATGGATACTACCAGAACCAACAGATTGTCCTGATCTGCAACCAGAGAGTCTGAAACAAAACAAATCATATATTCTTACATTCAGTGACCCACACACTGTTGCAACAACACTGTACTAAGTGAGAAACACCCATTTAGTTTCAGAATCAGTGCGTTTCTAAAAATGAGGTCATCTGAAAAAAAGAGACATAAAACATTATTTTGAAGGTTGAGGTTGAGTCCGTGTGTCATGGAGAAAGCTTGATTTGAAAATGTTGGCAAGTTTTTTAAAATCTCTGACTTAAGGGTTAATGCTCTCTTGTTTCACACATTGAGACTGTGATTTTGATTATACTAACTCCTCTAAAAGCAAGTGTCAGAGGTTATAAACAAAATGTTAACTTTACTATCATTTTGTCTGGTTAAAAGTAGTAAAATCAAGTCTTTCTTACACAACACGATTAGGCCAAAACATGATGAATGCTGTTCATATTTTGTCTTCTATTATTGTTCTTAAAGTGTGATTGGAAGCAGCTGAAACTCGCAAATAAGAGTTTTACAGAAACCTGAGATCATAAATATAATCGCTAATACAATCGGTGCATCTCAACAAATATAAAGTGTCCAGATGTTAACAACATAAGTGAAACATGTTGACATTTCTATGACATCTTGTCACAGAGAGCAAGGAATAATCTCTGCTTAGCTGCCACCAACCGTCAGGAGGCACCCATAAATATTTTAATTTAAAGACAATTTCAACTAAAATTAAAAATTTGTTTATTAAAAAATACTCTAAAATTTTATTTGATGAGTTTTTGAATTTTAAAATTTTGCAACATAGTGTTTTTAATTGCTAGATTTCAGTTAAAAAAATTATAGTGGCACTATAATTCAAAAATATCCAAATAATCCAAAAATATCACGTTCAGTCCGTCCATTCTTTGTTGACATATTTAACTTTGAATCAATATCTCTGGTTATAAGAAAAAAAAAGTCATCAATTCTTTGCTGTTCCAGCCATTTGGAACATTAGATTAATAAGAATAAACTTTTTTTTTTTTTTACAAAAACCATAAGCTAAGTACTTGATATATATTTGTATTTTTTGTTTCTGTCTTCAGCTAAGTAATAATTTTCTTTCTTGATAGGCATAAAAATTTGATTCCTAGTTTTCCAACAATCCGTAAGAACATCTATCCCCACATCGTGTGTAGCGCTTCCTTGTTGATGTAAAATTAGCCCTGGTCCCCTCTGGAGGCTGAAGCAGGTGGAGGTGACGGGGGTCTTGGCCTGTTCTCAGGGAACAGATGGGCAAACTACATGACTAAAGCCCCAAACCTTACAGAGCAGCTCTAGTACTCTAATGAAATCCCCTCCTCAACACAAACACACATATGTCATTAAAAAAAAAGATAATTGTCACTAAAGAATATAGCTGATTTCCCTGTAAAACCACTTATCAAAAAACTCTAACCATATCTTAACATTTTGAGCCTTATAAAATGTATTTTGGGGGAACTTTTTTTAGCACACTTCCACTCTAAAATAAAAATAAAGACATCACTTCTCTACCTTTATTTTAATGACACAATGACTTCAGTAGTACTAGCAGCTTATCTATGCCATTCCTCATTTCAGAAACTTGCTGATCGCTAAATTGCTGGCCAATACACCAGAATGACATCACTGGTTTTGAGCAGTGCCAACTGTGCTCAGTAAAACCCAGGCTCGTTTCAGAGTGGGAGTGCCTCTGCACATAGACATGTGTGAAGGACGTGAGTGAGAAGATCTTTTAGGCAAATTAGTCACGGCAAAAAGTTTCAGAGAGCACTCAACAGAGATAAGCTCGAATCTCTAAATGCCAGATATTATAGAAATGTACACAAAAAGAATGAAAAACGTGAATTTAGATGTTATCTGTTGACAGAGCTAAAACCATCCCTGCCTTTCTACAAAACCAGTGTGGGATTTTTCAATGTTCCATATGGTGGGTATTATGTTAAATCACCTTTTTTGAGCTTTTCACTAAATTATAATGTTATTCCCTCATCTAGAACATACCTAGTGTGTTGCTTTGATTCTTTCATGCATGTTTGAGAAATCCTTTCATTTCCTGTGGCAGCCATTCAGGATGCTGAAGCGCTCACTCTCACCAGGAATTGCCTTTCCCCAGTACAGAGCTCATATCCCCCATGCCTTCCCCACTCAGCTCCTCTAGACTAGTGGCAGCAGCAATTATCAAACACCACCTGGTGGATCTGTTGGGCCTCATCATAGGAACTGCTTCTCAGTCCAATCCCAATCAGAGCGACTTAATGAAGAATGGTTGTTGTGATGATGTGCTGAAGGCAGCAGCTTCTTAAAGAAACAAAGGCCCAATTTCAAGACATTAAATTGCAAAGTCGAATTCATGTCTGTATATGCCGTAGTTTTATAACAACTGAAGGAAACATAGTTATTTGAATGTGCTACAAAGTTAACACTATGGGTCTGGGAAATACATAATACTGCACCTTTAAAGGAACACATGATTTTCTGCCAAAGTTACCGTTTTTTTTCTCTCTTGCAACATGTGTTCATTCTTTCAACAAAAAACAAAATAATAATAATAACAATAATAATAATTTCCATGTAATATAGTTACTTGTTTGCCATTGTTACTTCTAAACATGACTTTCCGTTGACATTTCTGGTAAAACTGCACGTCTTTCTGCAAAAGTTACATCAGAATCAGAATAGCTTTATTGGCCAATTTGTGGGTACAAACAAAGAATTTGACTTCGGTTATTGAGCTTTACAGTGTGCAGGCATAAGTATAAACATATAAACTTTATGGGCGATAAAATAGAGATAAAGGAACAAACGACACTATGTAGTAACAACCTCAAGATAAAAGTCTGAACAGTTTAAGTCTTTTTAGATTTGGAGTCTTTGCATTAGCCCTTACAATCCAGTTCCACCCTCCAATTTGAGCTGTTCCAATCGGGCCGGCCAGGCAAGTCCTGAGGTGCAAAAATGCCTTTCTATCCACGTGTGTCTGCGGAGATGCCAGCTCCCCTTCTTCTGGTCCTTGGCCTGTGCAAACCCCTGGATGGAGGGAAGGTCAGCCCTGCTGTTCCTCTATGCACACCGAATTGCTCATTGCAGTATAGTCCTGTTCTGTTTTGTGGATGAGTCAAACCACAAAAGTGCATAAGTGGGCTCTTGTGGGGGAAAATCTTGAAATGCCTGCCTTAATTTTTCACATAGACAAGCCATCTGCAATTGTTTTAAAACAGAATTGTTCTAGTCTCTGTGCAAACTTTTTAAAATGCATGAAAAAACATTTTCTGAGCAAAGCTACGTAGCTTCACACAGTAACTTAAGTGCCATCCACACAGAATTTGGTTATGTGTAGAAGCTTAATTTTTCTAGTCTAACCAATTTGGAAAAAGGAAATGGGTTACAGGTAGAACAAGGTCATGTTAAGCCATTCTTACTTTGTCACGTCAAGAACCCATGAGGAACTTTTAAAAGCGATCATCTCCCATCACAACTCTAACAGCGATATGTGCTTGCACCACATGGTGTTTGCATGGAAACATGAAAGTAAAACAAAATTTTCTAATTTAAAATTCACCTCTGGAACATTGATGTTTTACAGTTACATCTAAAAAAAGTTATGCATCATTAGATCGCAAATAAAAACCTAAACAAGCCTGTTCTGCAAAATGTTGTTTTAGTCCTTTAAACTCGTTTGTTTACCAGAAATCTGAACCAGGCCATTAAGTCTTATATATAACTGTGTTAACAACAGACAATAGAGCCAAGAAGAATTCAGACAGTCTGTGGCACTCCTCCGTGAGCTACTTTTTTATCTTAATGACAGTTTATGCCTTGGCTTTGTGGTGTTATAGTAGCAGCAATGTTGTGTAATTAAACTGACTCGCCCCTGTAGTGCCCATCCCCTCTCCGAGTTCTTGCCACACCTCCACACTTCGTTCTCTGCCCTCACAGCACTACCACCACTCTAAGCACCACTTCGCCTCCTTCTTCTTTGTATGAATAGTGTCCACGTGTTTTCGCCTTTCTGATTATCCACGTCTGTTTCTCTCTCATTCTCCTTGACCCGAGCTCTTGTAGTTTGGCTGACGGTGGGTGTAGCGGCCGTGTGTCAAACAGCACCTTTTCTCTAAAGAAAGGAGCAGAGCTGCAGGATGAGGGATGGAACGTGTGTGTGTAAATGGGGGTGTGAGGGAAGGTGGGGTGGGAGGGATGCTACACGTACTTATACGCACAGCACAAACATACACACACACACACACACACACTGCATGGTGATGTCATCTGAAATGACATCATCCTATGGAGGGGAGCCAAGGGACCTGATGGGTTAGCATCCTCCAGTGAGTTAAAGGGAGAGAATAAGAGTGAGATGGAGTGAGCGACTTGTAAATAGAGAGCTGGACAAATGGAGACAGACACAATCAGAAGGACAAAGACTCTGTTCCGAATTGCCCCTCGTTTTGTCTCCCGCAAGACGGCTTCATCTGTGTGCTCAAGCCTCGAACAGGAAAGATGTATGCATTTTTGTTCTAGGAATACTTCCTTTATTGGCATACGCAGGTGTTATCGTCTTGAGGGAAGCGTGCATGAGTGCTGCTAAAGTGCAGCTAGAGTGCAAGAGAATCAATACCAGAAAGCAACATAAACAAATAATCTACATGAGCACATGCACTCTCCCAAAGAGTCTGAATGCATGTTAGGTGTATGGTGACATGTAAACATGTGTACACATGGCGCCAGATTCACAAATAAACATATTCTGTCACACGCTGGGTTCGTGGCAGGGACACTTGTGCCTACGTGCTTCCATTGTTGTCCACTTGGCTGTGCTGTGCTCCACACTGTGCTCTCAGCACGCCCCGCCATCTGAAACCAGACATGTATCACCCCAGTTGGGGTGATACATGTCTTCTTCTCTGTAGCTGCTACTGATGCTACTGGGGTCCTCTGTCAGTGTATGCAAATATGGTTATGAAGATGGCTGCAGCACATTCCCAGGAACCCCTGAGAGAGGCTGAAGCAGAGCACAGAACTCTCATACAGTTATGATCAATGATTATTGAAAAGCTTTTTTTTTTTTTCCATAACTCAATTTACAAAGTGAAACATATGATACACATGAATTACTCACAGCCTAGTGTTTTCAAGTGTTTACGTTATGTTGTTCACTTACACCAAATGAAAAGGTGACATTAAGGGTTTAGAATATTACGTCAGACTCATAAAAAAACACATTTCAAATGTGAGCTTAATGAAAAGTGTGTTTAACACTTGCATTAAGGTAGTTATTTTTAAAAAGTACTTTAACTCTGACAAACCAGCCTCATCAGAACGCACATTCAAATTGAACTGAAAATGCCTATGCGTAAACTTCAATGGACATTATTGGAATTAAATATAACATGCCTTTAATTTTTCACAAATAAAAACTGGGAAAGTGTGAAATGCATTTGTATTATGTCAGTACATTTTAGTGCACTTAAAAATTAACATCTCTTAAGTTTTAAGTCTTAAGTTTTATGTCTACCAGCTTTGCCTATCTAGAAATTGAATTGTAACTCTTTGCAAGTTAGCTTAAGTTCAGTCAGATTAGATGGAGAGTGCTTGTGAATGGCAGTTTTCTAGTTTTTATCCATGACTGTTCTGTATTTTGCTCCATCCGTCTTCCAATTAATTGTGGAAGAAAAGGCTTCCCCATGGCATGATGCTGCGACCACTGAGTTTCACTTGTGGGCATGGTGCGAGTAAGGGGACATCTAATGGTTTTTTTTTTGTTGTTGTTGTTTGCAAAGTGCACAACTAATACCTGCCCAGCTGAAATCTTGTCTCACCTGAGCTAGCAGTTTCCATTTGCCTCCTGGATGCTGGAATGAACTGTACTTTGTGAGATGTTTACATCTTGGGAAATTCAGGTGCTATTTTATGGTCTCACCCTGATTTAAGTTTTCCCACGGCTGTATCATAATTTGTTCATTGGTCTTTATGAGGCTGTTTGTTCGTTAACTTATGTGTTTTTTTTTAACAAATCTGAATAAAACATCATGATGCTGCCACCACCAGGTTTCACTGAAGGATGGTGTGTTCAGAGTGGGGTGCAGTGTTATTTTTCTACAGCATATAGCATTGCTATGCTCAGCACTGTTCCTGCTCTTGAACACTTAGACCACCACAAACACTTTCCCTTTTAGAGCATATTGATAGTGGACGACTCATGTTGCTAATACGTGATGATTCAATTTCCCTTATCACTCACTGCTGTCAGTGACAAACTGACTCAACAGTACAAATAGTGAAGCATGTACAGTAGTGTGGGACAGACAGCGACGGGAGGGGAACAAGAAAGTGTTTATCATGATGTGCCACACAACGAAGAAAACAGTTGGCCAGGTGAAAACTGACAAAGAATCAGAGAAGAAGCGAATAAGAATGAAAATCCATCGTTCTCTCGGCAATGTTAGATACTGGTAGACCAGAAAAGGGGGAACCAGAAGACTTCAGACACTACTTCCCGTTTAAGTGTCTTCTGATGTGGTCTTTAAGTCACTTCACTTCATGGTGCGTTTTACTGGAATGACTGCTGCCTCTCTCTTTAGGACTGCTAAAGAGTCCATGTCATGCAGCCTGTCTCATGAGCGCAATAAGTTAATAATTCGCAACCGCAGAAATGCATTTACGCACATATTGCACATGGCATTGGAATAACACTCTTAGCACTTGCACGCAACCTCTATTTAAATGTAAATGTTTACTGAAATGCATCCCACTCCACACACGTAGCACTATTCTGGGTCTCACTTTTTTGGTGTGTCCGTTTCCCGGTCCAATCAAAATCAGCCCGTTCCTACCTCTCTGCCTTTTCTCTCCGCTGCATTGGTATGGCAACATTGGCACAGGCACACTCCTACTCTTTTCCGATCTTAGTCATAGGCCTCACTCATGAGGCAACCAGCCCTCCAACAGTTGATGTGTCTGGTCACTTCCGTGTGTTCTCTCTCGCTGCGCCTTTTATCACCCTTGCACACACATACAGTACAAATGCAAATGGAGCCTCTCCTATTCCCCCTCGCTGTCAAATGAGAGGACGACGAAACTGGGATTCAAATGATGGCTCTGGATGCCTTTTCTTTTTTTTTTTTTTCTTTTTTTTGCCAGAAGACATTTGCATACATGTTAGTAATATTTATCTTGTAGGTGACAGAAAGGGAAACGTATACCTCTATGGTAAGCCGCCAAGTGTGTTTTTTTTCCCTACTATGACAATTTTGTTAAGCTAAGGGAGGTTACTTGTTGATTCACATTGTGTTGACTGACCAAACAGAGCAGGACGAGGAACTTATGAGAGCTGCCGTCCCTATGGAAAGCGTTTCGAGAGTCTGTATGAGTATCAGCTACATTTTCTGACAGAAGTTATGTAAAACATGAATTAAATGAGGAGCTGGTGAAAGATGAACAAATGCAGTTTTTCATTAAAGTTAATCTAATGAAAAACTATGACATTTGATACAATAGCTGTGTGGAAACATGTAGAGTATTTAAGATAAACAATGTTGTGTAACGGCTGTTGTGTTGTTAATGGATTCAAAGCGGTTTTGCTGTGTTTTAAATGTACCTCACATTAATGATGTGATTGCACAGGAAAAGTGAGGTAGGCAATGGCCACCCTTTTAATTTTGCTTGACCACTCTGACCTGTCTTAACACACGTGCATAAATAGGTAACATTAGATTTTTAATAAAAGTTAATTTATACATCCATCTATCATTTATTTTTAATGCCTATGTCTTTTCTGTGCATTTCTGTGCCATGCTGAACTGCTTCACGAATCCCAAATATCTGACAACGGCCATCGTAAAACTTTGACATTTCTAACGGCTTTCAATTTTCATAAAGATTACTGATGCCTTCCATCTAGAGGCCTATTAAAAAAAAAAAAAAAAAACTTTCTAGAGACACCCCCTCTGAACACGCATGTACCCTTGTTCTGTTTTCATTTTCTTCTGCACCAAAGCTAAAATCTACAAATCCAGCTGACTCTTTCAACAAAACTGACATAGAGAAACCTAAACATCTCAAATAGAAAATTCTCCCCTGAAAGTTATAAATGGAGGGGTCCCTCACTAGTGTTTACTCAAAGGGACAAGTGGGTTGTAATTATCCCCTCAATCGAAAGCAGGGATTTTCCTCCTCGTGCCTTTTTTCTCCTGAACTTTCCTACGCATGCATATGTGTATGAGAGAGAAAGAAAGCAGGATCGTTCCAACTCACCAACCGGCGGTCTCTGTTGACCTACTTCTGCTCTGGACACAGGGTGCTTTGGAAGAGGCAGGGCTTCACCCACCGTCTCCGGTCCCACAGACAACACAAGTTATGGACATGAATACAGTCCCTGATTAAGAAGAAAGAAAAGAAAACTCCACACATTGCCTTCCATAAGCTCACTGATGTTTGGTCCATCATTGAATTTGGGACAAAGACATCAGCAGAGTGACAGTTGCAGTTTGCAAGCAGGCGATGCGTTTTTGGTGTAGATGACCTGAGCGAGGAGCATGCTATGACCAGTCCTAGGAGAGCTTTAGATCTGGACTTGATTTTGCATTGCATTTTGTTAAACCACGATAGTCAGCTGATGCAGAACAGAAGGTTTGGTGTATTGAGCATGAAACACAAAACCGTGGTAGGTATTGTATGTTGTCATCAAGTTCATGCTTTGAGGAACTGGTAGCATAATTTACAGCAACTAACGCACGTGCATAAATAGGTAACTATTGCTCCAACTCTTCATTTGTCTTCACTTATGTTACATTTGTGATCATAACAATATTACGCATGTAAGGCTGTCTGGTCAAAGGGACTGGACATTTACAGGAGTTTGCTATCAACTTACCTTGCACTCCCATCGTGGCGCCACAGGATAAATCAAATCACGACGCACTTCAAAGTTGCTACTATACATTCTGACTTTTTAAATTTCAGATGGGGGGGGGGGGCGAAATTTGCGCCGTGTCATCAGTAACGTGAAGGGGAAAAAGTTCGGTGCATGAAAAGCAGCTAAGATGCTGATCTGTGAGAAGTGCGCTATTATTCACAAGGCATACACGAAAAAAAAAAAAGAACAAACACGCAAACAGCCGAGGGTTTTTCATTTTGAGTCACATAGATTCCTCCCACACAATATGACCTTTCAGTCTCTTCGTATTATAAATATCAAAATTAAGTGATAGAAATGTGGAGGGACATCTGGGCGTTTTCCTGTCTTAAATTTTGCGGAACTCGCTGCGCTCCTGCAAGTGCGCACGGACACGTTTTTGTCATGCAAAAAAAAAAAGACTCACTAAAAGTTGAAACTTTTTCAAACACAAGCGCGGAGACAGAATGCTGCAATAATTGTTCTCTGATCGCTTCTTCCTCCATGACGCACCACGCACCATGTCGGGTTACAGGATTGAAGCGCCTTCGAGTAGTTATAGAACTTTTAAATGCGCACTCTGGAGTCCCGTCCCAGAGGAAAAAATAAACAGAAACAGCAAAAAAGACGCGTGAGATTTTAAAAATCTCTAAGTAAATAAAAAAAAACCACGATATCTTCTATATATGGAATTAATTTTAGAAATGAGAATGGCTCTTCACGACTATTTTTAACGTTCCCCTTTTCTGCTTTTCTTGTTTTTCATCGATGACCTTTAAGTGGAACCGCAGCCCATCAGATAATTGAGCCTGATTACGGTTTCATCTTTTGCATTCTGACTCTGCATCAGCCCACACATCGGGCAAATATTCAAATTCTGCTGCGACTATAACTGCGAGTGTGACACTCCCAAACATAAGGACGGCAAGCCTGTCGGTTCTGTGCAAACTTTCAGGCAGCTCTGTGAGAACCAGTTTACAGGTCTGTGCTTATACTGTTACAGAACTTCAATTTGAGGGAAATTTGTCCACTGAATGCAGGTGGAAAAACTGTGTCGTGCGCTTTACCTGAGACATATAACTTGAATCTTCACAGTGGACCAAAATCGGGATTACTACACAGTTCATTATTTGATTTAAGCTAGATAAACAAAATCATTCTTTAAAATACATATCTGACCCTTTTTGTCTGTCACATTGCGCCACTAAGGTCCTATAAAGTGTTTTATCCCGCCTGCTTGACTCCCTTTTTTGTATGCACACATGCAGGTAAAAGTTGCTGATAAGAGAACGTTCCGCGATGCCACTTTTGTTTTTGTTTTTGTTTTTTTTGTTTTTTTGTTTTGTTTTGTTTTTTTAATAGAGGCATCTTGTTTGTTATCAGATACTTTTTGGAACACGATAAACTAAACTTCCCCAGCTTGTTGTGACTCTGTTTGCGCATTCAGACATCGGCTTACAGTCTGCACACCCTGATGCGGATTTCAATACTGTATAGCTGTTACTCAGCAAGTTTAACATATCTTAAGAAGGTCTTTGTTGAACTTGAAGAGGCCTATTCTAGGCTTTGAACGCTGAAGTGTGATGCGTATGATTTACTTCCTCTTCCTTTTTATTTATTTCGTCGCCCAGAGGGTCGACATATAGCACAACCTGCAAGCGCTCGAATGTCAACCTGTTTGCAAGGACGCATTTGAGGAAAAAAAAAAAAAAAGTTAGGAATGATTTAAAACGGTCTCGGTTGCCGCCATGTAGTGGTGAAGGTGGAGGGTAGGAAATTTAGATGGGCGTACCTACTATAGTGATGGTGACTTCACTGACACCAGCAGCTTCCTGACGCAACGCTACTGTAAGAGCGAGGAAACGGCGCTCACCTTTTTATCCGATGAACCAACATGATCCTATTTCTGCGTAGCAAGCCGTCTCGGCCGTCCCCTCCCCGCCCGCTCTGCACTTTCAAGAAGAGCGGCGGGTTTACGCGGCATCAAAAAGTACCTGTCCGCTTGTACGCATTAACGAATTGTTGCGTTTGCTTTAGCTGCCCAAACTGTTCTTGCATCTTGTTTAAAAAAATTAATTTCATTATTATTATTATTATTATTATTATTATTATTATTATTATTATTATTATTATTATTATTATTATTATTATTATTATTGCTTCCTCACAAAAGAAGAAAGGCAAACTTTCCTGCCAGCATTTGGAATCACTGAATGAACCTTTCTAGACAGGACGAGTGCACCGGACTGGATTCAAACTCTGGTTCCTGTTGTGCGGCTCAAGCAACGACGGCAAACTGTTGTGCACCTCGCTGCCGCCCGCCGCTCTCCCTGAGAACCAGCAGTTTCAAGTGGAAGAGAGGCGTACGTGGTGCACCACACATTCTCGTTTTGACGACGCAAGATGTGCGAGAACTGAATAGCAGTATATGGGATCTGTAACTCAACCGCGCTATGCAAATGCCTCTTCGTCCCCCTCCACCTCCTCCCCCTCATGCTCCTTCCTCCACCTCCACTAGGCGCTCAGGCGCACCGACCTGTATATATAGGCTGATCTTGGAGAGCCTATCGGACCCGGGCGGCTGCGCGCACTCTGGTCGGGATGCTGGTCCAACACCCAAAAACACGTGAGCTGAGCTGAAGAGACGGCTTGATCGCGGATTTGGATGAGGGGGTTTCTCTCTATAGCTGTAGTGCGCTCAGATGTGCTTTTTTTTTTTTTTTTTTTTTTTTCCCTCCCTCTCACGGTGGCTCGTGGACTCCTCCTCCTCCTCCTCCTCCTCCTCCTCCTCCCCCCTTTCTCTTTTCGCAACATTGACGCAACCAAAAAATACTGGAACAAAAGAAACAACTTCCTTGAAGCTTTGCTGAAACTGCACTTAGTCGGAGAATGGCAGCTTGCCGTCAACTTGCCTCGCTCGGGTGGGAAACATCGAAGTGAGGGGTGGCCCGGTTGGCAGCGACTGAGTGAAGAGAGAGAGAGAGAGAGAGAGGGACAGAGAGAGAGAGAGAGAGATGCGGGCGATGACTCCGGAATAGACAACCGAGTAAGTACGGATGAGACAGACACTTGAGTAATTTCAACTTTTCCTGCGTGACCTCTCGAGTGAGCAGAGGTGCGAGTAGATCTGATCGGCTGTCTAAAGTCTCTGCGTGATGTGGAACTGACGAGGGGGGGGGGAGAGAATATTATAGTAACAGGCCGAGATATTCATTGTGTGCATGTGTTTTTCAGAATGAGAAGTTTGTCATTTTGCAGCCATTGACAACGGCGGCGTAACTAAACTGTCAACTCCAAATATGGGCTGGGGATATACTACGCTGTTTAAATGGGGTTTCTATGAAAAGCGTACAAATGGAGAGGCATATTTCGAGTAAACGCGAATGTGTTGGTGACATATACGCGCAGTAGCCGGGTGCAAGAGGATCCCAAACATGCCCGTAACGTAGCGGCGGTTTCTACGCTGTTTTTATTTTTTGTTTGTTTTTGTTTGTTTTGTGTTTTTTTTTTTAATTATTATTATTATTATAAACTCGGGAGGTTTGTCGTGATTTTAATTGAACTGTGCAACTTTGCTTTGAGGTTTGACGCGCGGTCTCCACGGAAGATCGCTGCGCTTCCTCGCCTCAGTGTTTTTCTTTTTTTTTTTTTTTTTTTTTTACTGCACGAACAAAGGGCTGGATGGAGTAGTCGGCTCCCGCACAGAGCGTCGGTGGGAGAGAGCAAGCGGGCTGTTTACAATAATAACACGGCGGCTGTGACGGCACCGCGAGTGACGGCCGGGGCGGCCAATGAGGGCGCCGCTTGGCCATCAGCAACACGCTATATTTGGAAAGCGGTTACATCATCGAGGCGCAACATTTTGACCAAGGAAGGCGGGACTTCCGCGGCAACTCTCCAGTTTGTAGTCCAGAAACAGGACAATAGACACACTTTTAAGTGTTTTTGTTGTTTTTCTTCTTCTTCTTCTTCTTCTTTCTAAAGCGTACATTAGGATTTAATACACAATGTAGAGTCTGTAGTAACTCAGGCTTAAAAGTGCCACATTTAAATAAATTAACTAAATTAGTAAATAGTTATTTACACTACAAACCAAAAAAAGGTCTAGAATAAAAATGTCATATAAGTAAGATAAGAAGGTAAATAAATAAATACATGATAAAGTGTTTCTAGGTTTTTTAGGTATCTCTTTCTCAAATATAGTTAAGTCGACGTACTTTGCGTTACACTCGGCTGTATAAAAGTCCAATATAAATGAAGTTGGATTGATGAATTAATCAAATTTATAAATTTACAGCTGAGATCACTTTTTGGTGAATATAAAAAGTCCACACACGTCTGTTAAAATGCCAGGTGTATTTAGTAGGCGCACGGTTGCACTAATTCTCTTTCTGCCAGAGAAAACAACCAGGCCTCACTAAAATCAAAAACTTCCCAGTGGTAAGTTTGGCACAAAAACAATGCATCTTCAATAATACACTGTATTATTGAAGATGAAGCGTTTCCAGGCACACTAGATGACTGGAATCATTGTAGTTGCAGCATCTTTTCTTGGGGTCACCTTTCCTCAGATGGAACAAGCACTTTTGTTAAGTTAGATTGAATCATAAACAGACCTTCAGGTGTTTAATAGAAAGCTGAAAATGAGAAGCTTCCAGTTTTGAGCATCACTATTTTCTAACCGGTATTTTTCTGCAGGTAGACTCCTACCAAATACGACTGAATGCTGAAACTAAAGTAACAGTTTGAAGGTGTGCACACTATCCAACAGTTTATTGCAGCTTCTTTTTTTTTTTTTTTTGTAATTATTTTTATTTAAAAGACTAGCTTGTTTTTCAGATGAATTGTATAAGATGTTTGTCAAGAAAAAGGTTAAAATGACTCAGACAATTCCTAATAGTTTCATGTTTTAACACTTGGATATTTAGCAGGTATGTGAAGATTTTATATATCCCCATTATTGTAGATATAAATTTACACACTATTAGGGAGTTTTGCTTTGAGTAGCATAGCAATGCCTCATCCCATTTGTTGCCGCGCCTGCCAGTATGCGGTCTGAATTAAAGCTATAGACACCTTACCCTCACCTACAAGAAAGACAAATGGAAAAATTTCCAGTCATGAACAAGAAAGTCATAGAAAGGAAAGTCAAGTGCCGCCAACCATCACAGTACGAACGGCCATCTGCCATGACCGAATGTGGGCTGAGGGGACAGAGCAGACACTTGGTCATAACAGGTTGATATGATTTCATAACATACTGTAACACAAGATCTATGAATGAATTACTTAATGACTTAAAGTAATTAAATTACATAGGATTTAATTATCCTATACATACTTTGATTTATACTGAAATTTGAAGCATTTCCAGACACACTAGATGACTGGAAATCTAAGGCAGAGTTAAGATCTGATTCACTTAAAGTGTTGTTTTACTTTGCGCTGCGCTGCTTTAATTTTACATCACATTTCATGTTTCAAGAAAATTATCCACTTCTATGTAAATAGACATTCAGTGCAAACCTGATGAGTGATTCAACATTGATGAAATAGCCCTTTGCATAAACTACTGCGACATTTTTGAGGCCGAAGTTGTTTTAAGATGAAACAAGTCCGCGATTGGTTTTAGTTACAACCTCTGGGACCAAATAAACTTTATAGTGTACAATGTGAAGATGCAGAAAATAAATGCCTACTCACTAATAACTAGTTGAAACAGTTTAACTTCACTTCAGAAATGCTGAAACATCCCTTTAAAATGATGCTATTTATTTTAAATACCTTAGTAAAGACCCATTTCTTATGGTGCAAATATGTAAGCATATTTGCACTATAAGAAATATTTTCCCTTTTCAAGCAGCTGCATCCAACCTGTAACTGTTGATTTCAACTCAGTAACTGTTGCTGCCAACTAAAGAAAACTTTCTTCCTAAATACAGTCAAGCAGCAGTCTCTACTGCAGAGAGAAGAAATATATTGTTGACATTTGTTAGAAATGACGTCAAAATTGCACATTTGTTCAACCGTGTCACAGGAAATTACAAGGAGCCAGTAAAGCTGCAGCAGAAGATAGAACTTGTTGTAGAGAATTTTCCCTTAATCTTGGTGCTCATAAGCGTCTCCTACTTATATGTATTCGGGATTTACTTGTTTTTCAAATTTGCACTGGTCTTGGGATTTTTATTGGCATTATTATGATATATCTGCTCTGAAACTTAATGGTGTAAACTTACAGTGAGGAGAGAGTAAGGTTTGCCTCGATTCATGCTCTTTCCACAGAGTATATGTGAGGAAAAGTACTTTCATCAAACCAAAATTTACATTTTTGACCAATATGTGAAATTGTTTTAACACTATTCTTGCGGTGAAACATGGTGTTGGCAACATCATACTGTGTGGATACATTTTCTCGGCAGGGGCAGGGAGTCAAAGTTGACTGGAAGTTGGGTGGAGCTACATTCTGGACGAAAACTTGTTAGAGGCTTTGAAAAACTTTAGAAATGCTCTTCTTCCAGAATCTAACATCTCAGTCTTTATACATATGAAAGAGCAGTAGAGGCATAACGCCAAAAGATTTGTGGCTGGAACTGCAAAGTACAAAGTACAGACTCAGGGAGCCTGAATACAAATGCCGTAAACACATCAAAATTATTTTTTATATAACTTTCCATCATCTTTGTGATATTAACTACTGTGCATTGGTCTGTCACTTAAAGTCAAAAGTTTGTGACAAAATGTGAAAATGTTCAAAGAGTGTGAATACATTTTCAAGGGACTGTACTGTAGCATTACATACTTTAGTACTGCTCAGAGCAAAGAAGGTTTGTCTTACTCGCTAAAGACAAATAACTCAAAAGTTCTGAATATAGAAATATTATTTGTGCCAATCAAACAGCAAATGAGTCAGAAAAGAAGAGGTGTGCTTAAGTGTGAGAAAAACAATGGTACAATACTCCTACAAAGTGGGTTTGATCTATTGTTTGTTAAAAATCAAGTGATAACTGACATAAATGATCTGACATTAAACGCTTCTGATCAAGAAAGTCAAGGATGTCATTGTGAAAGAGAGAGAACATGGAGTGTACAACCATCTAAGAACAATGCGTAATGACAGTTATAATAAAATTATAATAAAGCTAACAAAACTAACAAAAAATTCAAAAACACAAGGAAAAGGATAGAGTGAGCCATACACAGGATATGAAACAGGGGTCTGTGACTCCAGTCTTTGAGTGGCACTGTCCTGCAACTTCTGGGTGCATCCCTGGTTCAGTAGTGAAAGACCAGGACTTTGCAAAAAAAAAAAAAAAAAAGCTGACGTTCAATGGAGGTAATTCAAGTTTTTATTCAGGGATGCATACAAAAAAGCTACTGGACAGTGGCACCTGAGGACATGTACGTATATATATGCGCGTGTGTGTGTTTGTATTATCTAAGAGTGTATTCAGACCAACCCAAGATTAGAATCCTGAATCAGACTCTAATCGATTTGTCTAGAAAGTCTGAGTTTTTGGGGAGGTCTGAATGCAAATTTTGAATTCCTTTAAAACCGAACCTTGTTCCGCCTAAAAACCCAGGTCTCGGTCCGGTTGAAGTGGACTCTAAAATGGTAGAAAAACTGTCTGAATGCAACCTGACCGTTCCAACAGCGGGAAGTTAGCTACAGTGCAGGACACTCCGGTCAATATATTACTCTCTGCTCTGCGGGTTAACGAAGATGCTGTGTCGATTATCAACGGGTTTGCGTGCCGACACCAAGCAAGAAAAAGCAGAATATAAATGGTTTGAAGTTGTTTTACAACTGTTTATCAGCTTATTTTCCCATTGCTGTGGCGCTCTGCAGCTGCTTTAATTTTTAAACCTTTAAGAAATTACAAAAAATTAACTATTGCCTCATTTGTTTGAACATAATCATCAAATAGGATGGAGGAATGTGCTTAGTCCTCTCTTGCATCTTGATAGAAACCAAACTGTTTTACAGATTTATATCAGGGGAGAATACTTACAAACATCAGCAATTTTCTCAGCTTTAACTTAAGCCATGTTTATAGAAATCGGATAAGAAATAAAGGCGCTGCGATAAATTTTGTGATTCCCTGTCCCGCATTGGAACAGTCTGGTTTAGTGGACAGACTCACCGCGTAGTAACGGCGCCTGCAGGAGCGTCGCTAGCGTTATCGGCTAACAGGCGATGTCCAAACCAGTAATGTATATCAATGAAGAAATCCTACAACCGCTAAAATCTGACACTGCTCCGTTTTTTTTTCCTTTTTGTGAAGAAGAAAGTTGCGCTGGTCTTCATCAGAGGTTTTGTGTCGATTCCTTCAGTAGTTCTTGGTGCAGCGCCACCACAGTCGACTGGGGGAACAGGTTTTTCAGTTAGGTTTAGTCGTTTGACACAGTGCAATGTGAATGCGAACTAGAGTTCTGAAAATGTAACAAATGTTGCAATTTTAGTCCCCAATCGAACCGCGTCTACCGGACTATCCGGTCTGAATACACCCTAAGTGTGTGTCTGTGCATGTGTGTGTGTAGTGTAAAGCCTTTTTTTCCTCCAAATTTTAAAGACGTTTGAAATGTAAAAGTCTGAGCAGCTATTTTACAATGTTCTAATTTATACAGTATACTCACGTGAATACTAGAAGTATACTGAAACATCTTGACGGAGTTGATTTTCGTTGATTTTGTTTAAACATTAAGAAGCATTATTGTGTCCCTTTATGTGTAAGCAATGTAAAGGATGGGTAAAATGCCAGAGAAACAAAATTTTCTAGAACTTGCACAGAAAGAAAATGCTGGATGTAGACGTGGTCTGGCAGTTAAACAGGATGCTTTTCCTTCATAGGTTTTGCAAATGGCTCTAGATTGATCTCATACATCAACACAATTGTTTCCAAACGTTACCTTTGAGAGGAATTTTGTTGTGCTTTTTAGGAGATCAGTCAGACTATTACTCTTTTTTGTTTTATCTGTTTTGCATCATTTGCTATTCAAAGCTAGGGTGTGTAACTTTTATACAAAAAAAAAAAAGATAAATAAAAGTGTTTCTGAATATTTGTTAAAACTGTCATGTGTCATGACTATGTTGTGACAGTATGATATGAAACAGATCATTTGTGAAAAAATTGAACTCCTTCACCTTCTTCCAGTGCTACTGCTGACGTCTGAAGAAATGTACCAACCAGAGCCAGAAGGAATATCTTAGCAATGTCAATCAAACTTGTGTATGTGTTGCTCAGTGACCCTCCTCTTGACTCTGATTGGTTGTTTCTGACAGAACTTTGTATTTTTATTAGCACTGGGAGAAGTTAGAGGAATTCCATTTTTTTAACAGATTATCTGTGTCTTTATACTGTCACAACATACTGACAGATTTAACAAATATGTAAAAACATTTTTTTTATAAAAGTTATATACTCCATCTTTAATGAGTAGTCATTTTCATTTACATAAAATAATTTTCTTCACTCATCAGCATGCAGTTGTATCTTAAAAATCATTAAGATCTCAATTGCAATTTGTTTCAGTCAAAAATACTTAGTAAGTCGGCCTTTAAAAAACACATTTTTCAAGGTAACTCCTCTGACCTAGGATTAGATCTTGTTTGTGTTGAGCCCTCTGTGTAATCCCTCTTAGCAGCTAGCCTTAATAAAGAATAAAATGCTGAAGGGTGTGGACAGTTCACTCAAGATAAGAAAAAAAAAAGCTACAAGAACAGGAAGCGACATGAATCGTGTTTTGTTGGGGGATTTAAATCATCACAAAAACCTTTCTGGGAATTGGGCAAATCCTCACAACACCAGATAGGGCACTGGAAGTTTGAATGAGGGAGCAGGAAGAACTAGCCTCTGAGGTTAGTAGTCAAATCTGTCCCGCATCATGCATGACAGCCTTTGGCCTTTTGGCACCTGACTTAAGTTTACAGTAAAATTTGAAGAAATTTACGGTTTGCAGACTGTTGCACAAGTATTAAATCTCTTGAACCTTTTTGCATTTTACTACGTCACAACCATAAAACTGCATTGTACTTTAGCTTTTTTATTGACACTGATTTTATTGAAAAACCAGCACAAAGTAATGCAAGAGGTGAAATGATATATGGTTTTTTCATTTTTTTTTTTATTAATTAAAATCTGAAAAGGAGTGAGAATACATTATATGTGCTCAGCCTCCTCAGATTGGAGTTTGTAGATCCACATTTCACTTCAATTACATCTGCAACTCTTTAGAGGTATGTCTCCAGCAGCTTTACTCATCTAGAGATTAAAATTCACATTCCTCTTTGCCAAATAGCTCAAACTCGGACATACTGGAAGAGGAGCATCAGTGAACAGCAATTTTGAAGTCTTTACACAGACTCTCAATTAGATTGAGATCGTAACTTTGACAGAGCCATTCTAAAACATCAAACTAACATTGATCTAAGACTACCATTACAGCTGTATTTTTGGGGTCTCTGCTCTACTGAAAAATGAACCTCAGTTTTCTTCCAGAATCACCTTGTATTTAGTCCCACTTAACCTCCTATTAAATCATACTAGCATCTCTGTCTTTTCTGATGATAAGCAACCCCAAAGCATAATGCTGCCTCCACCACGTTTCACTGTGGGGATGGTGTGTTTTTGATATTAGCTTTCAGTTTTCAGTGCATGACTAATAATTGTCCTGTCAACAAATTCTGATTTCTGCAGCTCCTCTAGAGTTATTATGGGCCTCATGGTGGCATGTATGACTAATACCAATCGAGCCTCTGGTTTCGCTGTTTATGTGGATGACCATGACTCTGTAGGTTTGTATTTGCGCCATACTCCTTTGGGTGGTTGTTTTATAATGTAACCCTCTGCTCAGCTGTATCCCTGACCTTTTTCCAGGTCTTCAGGATGCCCTTGTTCTATAATATTTTCTAAAGAACCTCTGATGTCTTCACAAAACAGCCGTATTAATCCTGAGATTAAGCTGAACTTTGCTCAGTAATTAGATGGGTTCTGAAGACAGGACTTTAGTTAGGGAGCGGGTGGCTGAAAACTTGTTCAGGACACACTTTTCAGATTTGTATTTGAACAAATTGTTGAAAACAATGCATTTTTCTTTCTCTTTACTCTTATGGTCACATGAAATCAGAACAAAATGTACTGAAGTTTTGCTTGTATTGTGACGAAATGTGGGAAAGTTCAGTGTGAAGAAACACTTTTTTTCAGAACTGTGTACGTAAGCAACGCACTTTGTAGTGCGTTGCTTACGAGAGGGTGTTAATTTTAAGGATCATAATGAAACTTCTGTTCTTGATATAGTGTCTCACATCACGTGCAATAACTGTTTGTCTTATCTCTTTTTATTAGTAAAAAAAAAATCTCAGTCCCTGTCATCACTGGAGTGAGCAGTGTTTTCCTTCCTAATTGTCCCTTATTTGTTATGTAGCCACAGACTGCGGTATGAATTATGCCCACTTAATTTGATTGTTATGCATCAGAATGTGTGTAAAACTGTGGTGGCTCAGTCAAACAAGGCTTCTTATATTGTAAGATCTGAACTTGCTGCCCTGGCATGTGACAGTTTCACAGAACTCCAGCTGCAAAAGTATTTTTTTTTCCTCCTTTATTTCAAGCTTAAGTTATCCCAGATTTAAAGTGAGCGTCTATTAGTGTACGAAGTGTAAAGTGTGGTTTACAACCAATTTCACAAGTCGAAATTTGCATGTTATTGCATTGCATATGTGTGTGCTGCGCACTTTTTTATAGTGCCCGAGGCTTAATGTGGCCACCTCGCAGCCTCTTGCGCTAAAAAGAGGTCAGAGGTCTCTGTTGTGTTTTCAGGATGACCTGCTAGTGACTATTAGCCATTGATGAATGTGATGTCCCATAAGTGTGCACGCCGGACCCCTCCAAAGGGGGAGGTGTCACAACACGCCCTACTCTAACCTCGCAGCCAACCCCACCTCTACGAGTCCATAGACAGACACTCACACACACATGCACACACGCAAACACACGCACTCTGCCCTGCTGACAGGAGCACAAGGGGGCAGCTGCTACAGATGTCTGAGAGGGGGAGGGGAGCTGAGAGGACATCAATGGAGACTCTCTGTAGTATGGAGTTCTCTGTGGGGCTCATTGTGTTCTTTAGAGACCAAGACGAGGGAATAGTCAATGTTAATATAGTAAGCTCATAGTCTTTTATACTTTGTTGCAGGGTGTAGTTCAGAAGGATTTGTCTTTTTGGTGTCCAGTGTCCTGAAATGTTACAAAGGTTGATAGTTGCTAAAATGGGATGGGAAACGTCTTGCAGTGAGACATAACTTCTGGTTTAAGAAGCGATGCCCCTAATACTTAGTTTAGTTAAATTTATCCTGATTTCACTTCTACTTCTAGAGAAGAAGAAAAGCAGATTTAACGCCTGGTTGATTTGTGATGCCTAATTTATCTCAAGTACAGAAAGAGCTGCAGTAAAGGGAGTTCCATGAAAACAAACACCTTGTAAAATCACCTGCTGCTGTTGTTGTATGTTGACGAGAGCAGCGAGTTTTTTGTCTTCTGTGGTGAATGGGTGCATAGTCTCAGTTTAATTTTACCCTTGACCCCAATCTGATCCATTTCTGTGTTTTCAGTGTTTCTCCAAAGTAGCCATACCCTTTAATTGTTTCACATTTCATTTTTTCTGTTGACTGAGTGTATCCTGTTTGTAATTTTTTTAGGCAGACCAACTCAAATTAAGGTATAACTGCGATTTGAAAGGAAAATTGTACATGGTCTTCAGTCTTCTTACAAATAGGAATTTGAAAGATGGGTGGGATACACTTCAACCCACTTTACTCTTACACCCTCAAATAAATACCAGAGCAACCAACTGGCCTCAGAAGTCACCTTTTTGGGGTAAAGAGTTTTACTACTTCAGCTCAGTGTAAATGCATTTGTTCTGTGGAGACCCCAAAGTTGTTTTTTCAGAGAACGTTATACAAACAGCATCATAAAGACACTAGAACATTACAGACTGTTCAGGGAGTTGTGAAGAAATTTTACAATTGCAAAAATACCAGTATGTTGCTGTTCACCTAAACAGTTAGCAAAGGCAACACTATATCAGTCAGAAAAGTCAATAAGAGGACAACAGGAACTCTGGAGGAGCTGCAGACATCCACAGCTCAGGTGAGAAAATCTGTTGACAGGGCAGATAATTATACACTCCACAAATCTGCCCTTTCTGGAAGAGTGTGGCAAGAAGAAATTCATTGTTGAAAGAAAGCTCATCAGCAGTTCGCAGCAAGCCATGCATGGACACAACAACCCTGCTTTAAGGTGCTCTATTCATGGTAGACCAAAGCTTAGCTTTTTTTTACCTACATGCAATGTAGGTAATGTATGTGAAAGAAAAGTAACACTTTATCAATAACGATAGAGTGTCAAAAATTCTTCAGCTTTCTATTTGAAAAACCATGTGTGATTTTCCTTTCACGTCACAACTGTGCACTTCTTTGAGCTGATTTGCTCGAAAAACATTGTATTTTCTGAACCTCAGCAATAGAGGGCAATCTGCTTTCCGCCTTTTACTCTGTTGTCATGCACCCTGACTTTCTGTGCTCACAGAGAAGAGCATCCAATATGTGTAAAACTCACCAAAGAGAAAGTATGCGCATTCAACAGCCACCCATGCACATTAGACGTCTCAACATGAAATCAAATTACACTGAACTAAAGCCACCCCAGTCTGGCAACTCTGCAAGCCAGGTTTGCCTGCTGTGGCCAAACACCATGATACATGACACTGTGGCTCTTGTTTAGCTGGCCTATCAGAAAACAAGGGAGAGGCCGTCTCCGTCTCAGTCCAGCTAATGAAGAGATGCATTATGATGTGATTTCATTTGGGCCTGCACAAAAAAAAAAAAGAAGAAGCTGCTGTGGTTAGCAGCGCCTGAGTAGCATGGTTCATTTGTGTAGTAACATGTGACTTGTGTTTTCGTGAGTCATAAGGATCTCCTGCCTAATGGAAGGCAGTGTGCACTCATGTGATGCTGACACAATGCAGGCTGTACTGTGTAGTATTCTCTACACTCCGCTATAATAATCACTTTGCTACTGTTTTGGCACTACAAATTCAGACCAATGAGTGCATTTCTAATTTTTTGATTTTGGAACCAAACAAACTTCGATTACGGTTCAGATTGCAACACAAGGCATTGTTTCTAAAAATCGTTCTTCCTGTATTATTTGTCAAGCTAGAAGCATAGCATAAGTCTGCTGAGGATTTTTAGTACTACGGTATGTGTGTGTGTCTAGGAGTACAGTGTGATATCTGTCCCATGGTCACGGTCGTGTTTTTTTGCTGGCTCATCCCTGCCTCTCCACATGCCTGTTTAACAACACAGAGCTCCTCCTTACTGGCTTCCTGTCCAAACCAGTTTATCTGTAAACAAGTGTGTTTTTTTCCTCTCCACCCTATTGTCCACACTACACCAGAATGCATATACAGTGGGCGCCCTCTCTCTCTCCCAGTTGGCTTTTGTGCTCTAAAAGTAGAAAGTGTGATTTTTTTTTTTTTTTTTTATGAAAACAAACAGTTGTGCAACGAAATATTGGGCTTGTTTGAGAGAATCTAGAAAGATTTAACACTTTAAAGATGTTGTTATTACCTTAACTGGAAAAAAGTGAAAAGTTTGTATTTTAAACACCTTTTGCACACTGTGTACATTTTGCTTAAAGTGCATTCACTGCAAAAAAAACAGCAAATCTTTTTAAGTAAATATTTCCTTAATATTGATGACATCGTTCTTGTTCCACTGGCAGACAATTTTTGAAATAATCTGCCGATGGAACTAGAACGTTTTCATCAATGTTAAGGAATTATTTAAAAGAAGCTCCTATATCTTGATAGGTTAAGTTAGTTTTGTCTGTCCATGTGTACTAAGATATTTGCACTACAAACTAGACAAAAAAAAAATACTTGGTAAGATTTTGTGTTTTTGCAGTGTGCAAAAGTAGACATGACAGCACCAGGGTTGTTGTGGAAGAGTCATGTGTGTACAACACACCACAATGATCAGCTAACATAAACATTGCCAGTGTGATCCTGAACTGAAAGAAATAGTTATGTCATAATTTTTTCACATCATATGTGCTCAATCCCATTCTTCCTGTTTAGAATGGATATTTGGTCAGACGGAAAATCAGTGAGGAATTTTTAATTTTTTTTTTTTTTAAATGATGAAAGTAGAGCAGGCAATGTGATGTCAGCGCAATTTTAGATAATGAAGAAATGTTCTCATTCAGACTGAGGGAGAAAATAAGCCAACTCCAAATTATGATTGAAAGGAAGGACTGCATCATGAATGTCTGTGCGTACTACTCACTGTCGCTCACATGAACCCTCTGGGGGTTTTTTATCCCTAAAATATTAGTCACTAATTCATATGTTGACCTGATAGGCTTGGTATATATATAAATATATATCTCTCTCTATATATATGTAGAGATATACATCGATATATATCTCTATATATAGAGAGAGTGAGATATATATCGATATCTCTCTCTCTCTATATATATATATATATATATATATATATATATATATATACATATATATATATATATATATATATATATATATATATACATATATATACATATATGTATATAACACATGTTAAGTGGGTATTAAGAGAGCTTATATCGAAAACATTGCTATTGATTTGCGTCTTTATAAAAGTGTCTAATAAAATTATAACTGTTAAATTTGTTTTGTTACAGGATAGATCAATATTTTTAAATAAGGTGCTGTTAAAAGTTTATCATTAAAACTGATATAATACTTTTACATTTTACACTTTTACATCAGACAATTAAAATGACTGGAAACATTATATGTTTTATTCCAGGAATGTGTTTTGTTCAGGCAGATTACTGGTGGTGCACTATCACCAACCTCTAAGAAATCACCATTTTCTCTGTTAATAACCATCCAAATGCAAATATAACTATAGTTTGAAAGTTTATTTAAAATTAAAAGAAGCATTCACACAAACCAGCATTAGGTTTTTGAGATAGAAATTCTTCAAAGTGATTCGAAATAACTTCAATTTGGCTTCGGACCCTTCAGATTAACTATCAGATTAACAAAAAGCCAGTTTGAGAGATGCCGAGACCAAAACAAGCTTTTGCTGTGCTAAAGGAACCACGTTGTCAAAAATGTCACAGCAGTTTATGCTAACATTAATTTATGAACTTTCTACTTGTCATTATTTTGGCTTAGAGCTGTTATTTACACAGAAACCTACTGTTATTAAATGCAAAAAATAGAAGTAGTAAGCAGTTTGCCACCAGAGGTCCTCCTGTTTAAAATGTACTGAGAAAGGAACATCCAAAGCAATTTTTGTAAGAGTAACTGCCTGAAATTAAACTAAAGTGGTCTAAAAAGCAAAAGTATTTTAGGAGTTTAAGTTAATGGTATTTTATTGATTTTTACCCTGCTTGACTTTTCTCTAAAACATGTACTCTCTGACCATGTATATGTTCTGTTCTCTGTACCCAATAAGATCAGTGGTAGCACACAAATGTCTTCATATTTTTCTCATGTAAATAATCATTTATGTAATTTTTTTTTTGAAATATCCTCTCAATGCAGACATAAAAATTGTTGGTTTTAAAAGTGTTCATAAAATAGCATTAGGATAAACCAACGTGATGCTTTTAACATTGCATTGTTTTAAGTTCACTTAGATCCTGGCCAATCTCAATCTGGCTTCTATTTGGATTTATTTCTATTCTGGATTTATGCTAAATGAAGACACTAATTTGGGTGTATTTTGTTTATTCATCAGGGATAAGTGCAGGGAACATTGCTATGTATTTATAATGAAAACGTTGTGCTATGCATCCAAGTTTCTAGCCAAAACTGCATGCCCATAGGTATTTGAGAATTAAAACATAAACATAAAACTGGGATTAAATTAAAAGATATGTCATAACATTACGCTGAGTGGAAATGTAATGATTAAAATATAATATAAATAATAAAAATAATGATGGATACTGCTGATATTTATAGAACCTAAAAGCCAAACTAATGCACATGCTTGCAGAAGTTTTAGCTAGTGTAAGAGTTATCTACAGCAGGAAAGATATCGACTTTTAACATAACCCCACTTTAAATATTCTAAAATATCCCTTTAATGTGTGTTGGTTATATGTATTAGCTCACTGTAGCTTTTTTATGTTTACATATATTGGAAACTTCTTCTGCACACTTGCAAAACAAATATAAGGTACGAATAACCCTTGAGTGGAACTAAAGAGGCAGGCAGATGACTAATTTGTGTCTTCCTGGTAAAGTACGGAGTATTGTAACCCTGAGGATAAATAGAGCTTCTTAGTTGTTTTGATGTGGGTCACTCAGTTGACACCAAAGACTTTCAGCAAGCTCACTATACAAACAAGATGAGTTTTAGGTGCTAAGAAACATGACAGAGAACAGCATTTGATGTTACATTATGTCAATGATTTGGTGCAATGTTGATACATCTAGAACAAATGCAGTAGGACGGCCTGTTCATGACTTGGTGTATTGTAATAGGTACTTTTCTGTTATAATTGCAGTTTAAGACTTTTTCAACCTTTCAATTGTAATGTTTTAATAAAACCACATGTTTTGGTATTCGTTTAGTAACAACATTTTGCTTCTGAAAAGTTTAACGTGATTCCCTATAAATCGTTTTGCTGCAAATATCCGAACTGGGACACAAAGAGTTAAAGCTGTCTCTTTCAGCCGACACTGCGGAAAGCTATGACATCAGCACAGAGTGCATTTTCAGCGTCCAATCAGCTGCGCCGAATCCGCTTTGCATCCAGCCAATAGGGAGAATGGGAGACTCTATCGAATTTGAATGAGCAGTGTATCTTTCGGCGCCATTTTCGAGTGAGCAGCGATCGCTTCAACAGCTGCGGGAAGAGGATGCTGCTGCGAATATAGAGAGCTGTCGCTGAGACGGAGAGAGGCGGGGAGGGGGGGGCGAGAAGAAGCCAAGTGGTTAAAACCTAAACTGCATTTTTAGAGAAGAAAATCCTTTATTTCAGCTGGAACACAGGTATTTACAGCCACAGATGTGAACGTACGTTTTTATTCTGGTAATTCGAGCGGATTTAAGGAGAGGAAATAGTGGAAAACAGGAGGGAGACCGACCGTGGCGGGGAGACGTTAGCTGTTTGGCCAGTGTTGGCAGCCTATACTATTCCGAGCGGTTAGCAGGCTAGCTTAGCGTGCTACCTCAAAGAGAGGGATTTCTGACTTTGCTGCGCTGTAACGGTAGAGGGTGAATGCGCTCATACAGTGGATTATTTTATCCAAATGGTGATGGAGACCACTTCAGGGAAAAAAAAAAAATACACAGGATTTTTTTCTCTTTTTTTTGACACAACAAGGTGATAGTTAACTTTAATGTTATTAGTGAAAGTTGAGCTGTATTGAGTATTTTTTTTTTTCTACATTGACCAGTTTTGAGCGGGAGGCGCAGAAGCTGCCAGGTTCGAGGCAGCGGAGAGTCGGTAGTGTCAACAAATGCACACGGCACTTGCATTGCCCTGGGAGGGAAAAAAAAAAATCAAAACGAAAGACCGGGACGGACACTGTGCTTTTTGTAGTAACTTAATTTTAACGATCTTGTTAGCAAAGGCAGACATTTTTGCTCGGGCTTGTGAATTGCGATATGTGGACTTCCGAGGTTGTTAGACAGAGGACACCTGGTAAGTTTGTCATTATATCGCTCTGTGACCTCAAAACTAGTAATGACAATAATTACAAAAAATAGGTGAAGCGAGGTGTCTCCTTAAGCTACAAAAATGCCTGCAAATGACAAGTGAAAATTTGCATACTAAAGGCACTTCACTGTCATTTTATCCTGTCAAACGCTTCGCATTCTCTTTTTTCTCTCCTGTTAAAAGATGCCAATACCTTCCAGTGAGCGTTAGATGATCTATGTGGCTCCAAGCCAAGTGACAGCAAACTATGACTGCAACTTCAGATTATTTCACTTGAATTGTAGCAGTCCTTAACGTCACGAATAGATATTCTGATTAGAAACCATGTTATGAATTTAAAGTAATAATGTAAAAAAAAATATATATATATTTTCAGTGTTTCTCCCGTCTTGCTTTGATGTCTGGAGTTTTAGTTTATCGTAGTTCGACTGTCGGGCGTCGCTTTCTGCTTCCATTTGCCCTTTTTCACCCGTTTAGGCATCGCTGCACTTTTTCTACGTCCTGATGACTGATTAATTTTAAGTGGAGGCAGAATACCTCGTGGTTTTATCGTAGAGTGAAGGTTGACAGACCAGAGTCATTCATCATCATAATACCCTTAAATGCGATTATATATATAGATTCTATTTTTTTTTTTGTTTCTTTTTCTGAAAATAAGAGGGAAAAATGGGAGCTCTATGTATTTGATCGTGTGAACCCGCCCCTTTTACTTCCTTGCAAGTAGAGATCGGTTTGATGTGTTACATAACGTGAGGCCTTTTTCAGTTTTATAGTTTGAACTTAGTCAGAGAAATTCGTGTGAACACAGCTAAATAGATTTATAGTTTAGTTAAAAAGAAAAAAACTCAAATGCTCGAAAATGAGACACGGCAGTCACCTCTGTAAACTTGAACTGCCTTTTTCTTTCCCCTCGCCAAGCCTCCTTACATCTGGAAGTGTGCTTACTTATAGTTTTTTTTTTGTGTGTGTGTGTGTGTGCGCTGTCATTTTAAATACATGACACACAGGAGTTGAATGGAAATGTAGCTAAAGCAGCTCTGTTATCATCAGTGTTTTCTCGTGGCACTTCAATATAATGGATGTTTCTGAATTGGGGCAGCATATTCATTGTGAAACTGCTCTGCTCATCTAGTAGGATTTTGGTTATCTTTGTGGGCATTTTGTTCAGAGAGAAACTGGCTAATCTGCTGTGACGGAAAATTGCTGTGAACACACGGCAAGTAAATTGTTGTACAGCTACAGAACTTAAATATCAGGGTCAGGATGAAGACCACTTTAAATGCTATTGTGATGCTACAGGTTTCAATATGTGTGATTATATGTTTTAGAACATGGAGTGAAATGTGTAAATCGCTTGAATTTGCTCCAAGTTTCCATTTTACTCTTGTAAAATTGTGCTGACTGCTATGTTAACATAAAGAAAAAAATATATATATTTATTGTTAATGAAATTGATGAGCAGCATGGGTGTAAATAAGCAGTTATGGTCAACAAGCTTGACGGGACAGTATTGGCATTGAGCTGTCAAAATATTCTGCAAGGGCTTCCTGACATGTTTTTTTTTATATCTATACCTTCGGGCTAAATCTTGTGATGTTCTGTCATTTTACCCACATTGTTTTTAAAATCTAAGATTAGAAGGCAAATTGCTGACACGCCATAGACATCTAAAAAAAGAATGGCGGGGGGGGGGGGGGTGCCGACCTACATGGAGCGTGTCATGTGCATCCAAAAAAAAAAAAAATACATTAGACATTTTGCAGCCATAAGTGTCAGATCTTTGAAATCCAATAGGGTGAATTTGAAGGGGTGCCTTTATTTTTCAGGCAAGGCAGCATTACTGAAATTAAATTGAATTTGCTCAAGTAACCCTCCAATATTTCCCCCTACATAGTTTTAAGTATATTTCCCTGTTTGTTACATAATAGATATCTAAGTGAATTTTTACAATCAGAAGTCATGAATTGTATTTGTACTTTTTCCACCTTTGGTAACATACTTTTCCATGAGGTGTCTGACGTACCCAGACATGTTAGATGAATACTTTTTGTGAAGAAACAGCTGCTTGTGTTGGCACATGATATTCCAGCCTGTAGTGATAATCTGCTTTAAATGCTACAGGTTTATGTTTCCCCTCCACACTCTGGTATTTACCTTTTCACCCTCTTTGTAGTGCACTGTTGTGCTGTTTCAGACTGCTAGCTTGACAATCTGTGACTCATCATTCTGTCTGCTCAGACCCCTCTGGCAAAATGGGCTCCCACCCCCCATTTCCTGGTGAAATTGTTCCTCTCTTGCATTTGCTCACATGTGTTTGTAACCAGACTGCAGAACCCCCCCCCCACCCACCAGCCCCCCTCTCCACCCGCCCTCCTCTTTCTCTGCCTTCTTTCTGCACTACTCAGCATAAACTTTATAGTATTCAAATTTGTTTTGACAGGAACCGTTTTCATGGGTCGTGTTGGTTCATTTCCAGGTATTGGCCCTGGTTTCAGTTCTGCATCTGATTTGCATAAAACAGAAGTTGTCACATTGTCAGTCACTTTTTCTCCAGACATAATTCAAGTTCTGTAATCAGTGAAACAGTGGTCTTTTTAGTCAGGGATTTACTGAAACTGCAAAAAAAAAAAGTTAAGATGGAGTCTCGAGGGAAGGAAAGCGTTTTCTTTTGCATGATGTTGGTTCAGGTTCATATCAGTGGTGGCAACACTGCATGTACTTGAAGAAAGTCCTTGCGTGCGTTCTGTATGCAAAGGTTTTGCACTAACGTTTTCTATTATTATTCTTAAAATGACTTTACAGCGAAGGCTTAGTTCTCATTTAAAATGTTGTCCTTTTTTTGTAGCAGTATGCGTTACTGCGAGATGTGTAGGTGAAGATTTAATATGACATGAACTGAATGTGTGAAAATCCATAGTCACACAGTTAGGTTATGCACTGTAAACACAGTGTATTTAGGCAATATCTTTAAATGTTTTATTTTGTTGTTTATTTTTTAACTAAAGGTCAGGTCATTATTCAGCTTTAGGTGATAAAATGATTATTTGTAAAAGCACACATGGTGTTTCGGTGATTTTTAGTTTTGGACCCTATATTTGTAATTTAAAAATGGCAAATCAGTGCAATTTTTCTTTTTAACCTTTAAATAATTAAGAAAGCTCATGTTCGTCTTTTTAATAATTTATTTTTTTTTTGCTTGCCACTATTGATAAACATGATGTCACTTTTTATATATGTAGATATATAAATAAATATAATCTCATAATAATGTTTATCCTCAATTTTTATTCACCAAGTTCTGCATTACATGTACTTCTGTCATCGCTCTTGTAGCTGATGTTGAGCTGCGGATGTGTATTTGTCAGCACAGAGCTAGACGTGTTGCTGGGCCAAATATGGAGCTGCTAGGAATTTTTGTAATTATACAACTTGTAATTATACCATCACATTATTTTCTTTTCACAAGTAATATTGTACAAAGGTCAACAAATTTAGTGTCACAACAGGGTTTCATTCTTTTAGCATAAAAGCTGATGAAGCACAATTGCGGGGGAGGGGGGGGGGTACTTTCTTACACTTTGAATCACTTCAGTTTGTGGCATCTAAATATATGTGTATTTTAAATTTTTTTTAATTTTTTTTTTTATGTTTTTTAATAGCGGTTTAGGTCGTGTTTCAGTAATTGCTCCACAAGTGAATAGGCGTGTGAGCCTGCTGCTCTCACACTTTTGCCTTGCTTCCTCTTTTGCCCCACTTGCACATGGGAGTCTGCAAATGCAGCATACCCAGTTTAAACATTGCTGTTCTTTTGCATGCAGTGCTTTATAAGGATAGCAGGAAGAAAAAGGGAGGACAGGAAAGTTTCTTCTTTTTTTTTTTTTTTTTTTAGTTTTTATTTTATTTTTTCTTTTAGGTGCTTTTTGATGACTTTAGTGTAAACTGAGTTCCCCGGTCAAACATATGAATCTCAACGGTGGTGAGGTGTGTCTGTTTTTGCTCCTTTGTTTTATGTAAAGAGTGCGCAGACCCTTCGGATGATTCAAATAGAATCTAAATGTATTTGCTGAGGACTGAGCCCCTGCAAAGACGGTCCTTACATTGTGGGAATAGGTGCAGTTGTTGAGTTTGGATTAAATATTTCACCCGACTCATCGTGGGCAAACTGATGTATTTAGAGGAAACAGTGTTGCAAGTCCTTGGGGAAGCTTTACATTTGCAGCCCGGATTTACACTGGATCTGCTAAAAATATTTAGTTACACTTAAGTGGTAAACCTTAACAGAGATGTTCTGTAAATAATGTCCGACATAATTTTATTAGCAAATCAAGCGGACAGTTGCAGTCAAATAAATAGTGACAAGCGAGACAGTAAGGATATATATTTTTTATTTATTTTGGTTTTGCATTCAGGTTTGTCTTTACGAATCTACACTTCTTAACAAATTTAGAGTGTCAGGTATCAGAGTTACACTTTAACAGTACATGGAGAGGTTAGTGTGTACCTAAAGAGGAAGAACCCTCTGCTATTGTCCCATGATATAAATTAGTCCATGTGGCCCTCACCTACCAAGCCTCTGCTTTTAGTGCTTCACTGGGTGTGAAAAAGTTACTGCCTTATCTGGGATTAAGACTTCCCACTTCTGGGAAGTCTTAATCCCTGCATGAAGCAGAACAAAGTTCCCTGCCCCTGTTGCTTTTTTTTTTTTTTTTTTTTTTAATTGTTGCCCAAACTTGTAAAATGTTAATTCAGCCGAGGAAACAGCTGGTGTTAATCTGCCTCCCTTTTTTTTTTTTGTTTTGTTTTGTTTTGTGAAAAGTACCTGTTTTTTCCCCCTCCAACATGTAACACAAGAGTAAAAAAAATACATAAGTCTGTATTTATCAATCAGATTTTTTTCCCCCCAAACATTTATCTTTTTATGCGGATAGATTAAGAGTATATTCCCACATGATGCCATTGCTTAGTCTGTGTTTATGCAGGTCTGTACCGCCGGCCAGAAGGGGCCAGGCCAGACCACTTGATCCGGGGTGCTGATGGGTTGTCATGTCAATGTCTCTGAACCCAGCAGGGTGGAGGAGGTTATACTTGACCTTTCAGCCTCAGGGTCAGGTGACTCTTTGAGGTCATTTTGCCGGGAGCAAGTGTCAGGAATGGGTTAAAAAGGCTGAGCAGTGAAGGTGACTTGTCCGAGCATGCTTCCTTAAATGAGAAAGAGGAAGAAGACAAGGGCAGGGTTAGTCATTGATGAGAAGGGTTTACAACCAGACTTGTAAAGTAATTATTAGTATCTAAGGAAACGTGTTGGCTTACCTGATTTGTGCCTGATGAGCAACGTGAAGCGTTTGTTGCTGGAACTTCAGTTTAAAATTTACAAGAATGCACCTTTCCTTTTTACTGTTACACACACACACACACTTTTTCCACATGCAGCTTTGTAACATAGGAAATATATTTTTTTTGTAAATATTAGTCTAGAAAAAGAAAACACTGAAATTCACACAATCAAGGAGATTTTTTATTTTGCATTTTTAAAAAGAATTGCTTAGATTTTTTTTTTTTTTTTTCCCCCAATTCCCAGCACAGTAAATGAATCTTGCATCAATTGTGCTTGGATGCACATATTTTATCCATGCAGTGTTACAGATGCTTGTATTTAAATATTTCTTCTTACTGTGACTTAACTGTCGATGTGCTTTTTGACAGGGGATGTGGTGTCTTTTATCCTGGTACTAACCTATCTACATCTGTGTATGGTGGTGATGCAGAATATCTTAAAACAACTTCTACATTTTTTATTTATTTTTGTCCTGGAAATATTTTAATAATAAGTGCATAACGCTCTTTTAAGACAAAACATTTTCTCCCTAGTGTATTTTCTTCAGTTTCAAGGTTGTACATTGTTTAATTTTTTTTATTATTATTATTTTGGAATCTGATATTGTTTGACTTGGCAGCCATTGCATGTTTTGAGAGGAGGTGTAGTTGTTTTGAGCTTTGAACTACAACCGTATGTCCCATTTATATAAAAATTGTTCCAATTCCTGGATGTAATGTTTTAATTTACCTACACTATGCCAACAGTCAAATATCTTATGTACTTAAGTTCTCTACTCTTTTAGGATAGTACCATGATGCTTATCAGCATACTTATGATATAATCTCTAAATCTTTTTTTTTCTCTTCTTTACTTCATACATATGCAAGACTCTCAAAAAACAATTTTTGCTGCTTTTAAAACTGGTTTTCAAAAAACGGTCTTGTAGGTAGTGAGTTGTTTTTAAATTATGTTTTACTGTGGATTGCCACAGTAAAACATAATTTTAAATTTCATTTTAAATGTTCTACTTTAGGTATCCACATTAAAACCCTGGGGGGGGGTAACATGCTGAACTCATTGGCCCTCAGTGTCTTCCACACACTGTGCTACTGTCTGTAGTGCCAGGGTGTTAATACAGCTGCTGAACCAGTCTGCTCTGACATTCTGTCACCTAATAAATTTCTGATGCGTGTCATTGTTTGAGAAAGCATTTATGCCTAAAGGTAGGAATAGAGTCACAAGTCTCATAGCTTTAACTATGACTAAAGTTAGTCACGCAAAAGAAGCTTAAAACACACTTTTCATGTGAGTTTTATGAATGCTCTTATTAAAGTGTTATTAATCTAAAAATGATTATTATAGCCCATTTGTTAACTTCTTACAATAGTCAGGTGAAGACATTAGTCAAAGCATTTTCAAATTTTGCTTTCATGTCAGAAGTTCACTTGCGTCTTCCTGTTTTTCTCTTCTTTACCACCAAATACGAAGTCCACATAAAGTTATTAATAGCCATCCTGTGTTGACTTGTAAATTAAATTATGCATGTAGCCTCTTTGTATTTTAGTATCAGGAACATGCGGCATATAAAAGTCTCGTTTTCATAACAGAATGTGTTCTCTTTACACAATAACGTTTATTTTATAACCTTTGTTTATCAGACAGCATAGGTGGTAAATAAAAGCTAAACCTTAGTTCTCAACAGCTTTTAATTCTGCTTTACTCCAATTAATCCACCACCTAAAACGCTGTGGAGTTTGTGCTGACAGACTGACCTGCATTAGTTCCCTGTGACATTATAAAGAGAAGTTGAATGTGATCTTATTAGATTCTGGCTATGAGTCGATTTCAGAGTAAAGTTATAGTCACAGGTCCATTGAGACCTCTAGTGGCAACACAATCACCACATCCCAACTCCACTGGGACTTCTATCAGGATCAAGTAACTAAGCTTCGAATAGATTATAATTTCCAACCTGAATGTCATAATTCTCAAGAAAGTTTGACACACGTTTTCTTTTTATATATATATGATAGTTCTTGCTTCGAATATAGAAATTATGTGTTTTTCTTCGGTTGCTGGTTAGTTTTTGAGCAGTTAATTTTATACTGGTTAGGGTTATTTATTCAAACACAACAACAAATCTGTTTATCTCACCTACTCCCATGGTTGCTCATTTGATTTTTTTTTTTTTCTTTTTGTATTACTTTTTATAAAACATAGAAATATAACCTTCATCCTTAAATAAGTTAAATAAGAGCGTTTTTATTAGTTATTACTCTCTGTGTAAGTCATATTACAGGGAAGTTACTATCAAAGTGAAAACACACCACGCATATCTTACAGCTGTCTTGTGATTATTTTGCTTGCGGTACTTTTTTAGTGTTTGGAAATAAATTTGCTGCGTTTGGAATAGTTAATGCAGTCAACCTGACACAAAGCAGCGTGTCTCTCCTGTTTGTAAGATTAGTAACTGATTATGTTCAGCTTTTCTGTCGCTCCCTGGGTTTTACAGAGCTTTTGACGCAGTTTTGCTGCTGTTTTTAAAAAAATAATCTAGAGTTGCACCATTCAATAATTCCAAGAAATTAGAACAAGGCCTATTTTACACTGATATGACTCTTTCTATTCATTAGAGCATCAAAACTACAAACTCTCAGCATTTCCAATCTTTAAACGCATCAAACAAAATTCGTGATGAAGTGGAGAGCATGTAATTCCTTAATTATCTTCTACCTGTTCTTTTTTGAACAAATTATGTAAAATTACATGTCAGTTAGTATGATTGTTTCTTATTTTTTTCAGTTTTTTCTCTTTTTTTCCCCTATTATTAGTAAATAAATATTCCAGATAGTTCAAAACTACTACCGCTATCATAGAACCTGCAATGCATGTTTTCCTCTGCATGTTATATTGTAATATTCTGTTGATCAGAACCAGAATGACAGATCGGAAATCGGCCGGTACATCTCTGATAAAACCACTCGATTTACTGAAACACTTGACCTCACGACATAAAACGCCTCTGTTGCACCATGTGGCCAGTGGAAACATCTCCAAGCGTTTTAGGAATCCTCGTACTACATGGCATAAAGCTAATCTTTGTGAACATTACTTCCAGTGCTGTGGCAACAGTCTGGGAAAGGCCCCCTTCTCTCAACATTTCAACATGACGACGCCTTCGTGCATTAAGCAACGCGCGTGGAGAAATAGTTTTTGAATTTAGGAAGACCGAACAGTGCCGTTATGTGGAGAGGCTGGACCTCGTCCTCATCCAGCAGCTCAGAGATGCCGAGCCAAGAACTTTGTCATCCGACATCAAAGCCGTCTTCGTTGTTGCTGCAGCCAGTCTCTGAAATGTTGTGAAAGTTGTTTTTTTTTTTTCTGAGTAGAAAACATTTCTTTTGCAGAGGTCACAGACTGAATTGTCCTTTTCTCTGTTTCAGATGGAGACGGAAGACGTGGATGCTGATCGTCTCCACCCTCTTAGATGAATCCATCATGTGGATTTGAAGCGCAGGCAACAAGGCAAGTGCAGAGTGCCGAAGAGGAGGAGCAGATCTTTCTGGTGATGTTGTAGCAGCACAGAATGGTTTGTGGGTTACTCTGAGATGCAGGCCATACCGTGCTGCCGCAATGAAGCCTGAATAACACAACATGCAAGCGATCAGCTTTAAGCCCCTCCAGATGTCTGACGACCACTGGCTGCCTGAGCTCATGTTATCCAGATAATTGTGTTGCTAATGACTGATGAAACGGTTCCAGGGCATTTATCATTCTGACCCGCTGGTCGCCTTACTGTAGCAGCACGTAAATATTGGAGTTAAGACTAGCCGAAGTCTCCAGTATTGATCGTGCTGCTGAAGCAAAGCTGACCACTCACACACTCTGAATGCTCTCAGACCCTCTGTAGGTGATGATAGGTTACATTACATGGAATTTTTTTTTTTTCCCAATTAACTATTTTGTTTGAAGATTTTAAGCCCATCTTGTTATATGTGAATAATTTTGAGAAATAAAAACATTAACTGATCTCGTTTGTTTTTTTTGTCCTAATAACGATATGTTAATATGTTAACCCATTTTTTTGTTTGCCAAAGTAACACTAAACACGTTACAAGTGCTGACTCTTAATATTTTCCACTGTTGCCCCAGAATTACAGCCGCTAAGCAGAAGCGCTCACCGGGGCCTGTATGGCCTCTGCCGCGCTGCTGGATGGTCGTCTGATCAGTTTATACAAACATTAGACGTTTCTGATTTAAACATTGAATTCGTTTGGGTTTTCTTCCCTAATTTTTAAGAATAAGAACGGGATTTTTACCGTGACTCTTCTGCATTTTTAAATGATCTTGCACTTTTAAGCATTTGTGGCCGCTGTAAATCCCCCAATGTAGAGGACAGTCTGCGGTTACGTGAAATCCTGCGGTTTCGTAACTCGTCATCCCCCCTGCCCCGCTACCAGACTCCATTTTAAGCGCAGTTGAACGCGAAAGCGCTTCAAGCATTTGCTATGCACTCAGAATATTACTGGCGATAATCTCAAATTTGATTCACCAATACTATTTTTTTTTTTTTTTTTTTTTTTGCCTTGGGTTGTGAAAATAACGCCCTTTCTACTTTCTTTTTTTTTTTTTTCTAAAATATATACAATTATATGAAATGGAAAATATTCAAAGCTAGTCTAACACCTGCTTCACAAATATTAAACTTCTCTTTGAAATTAAAAAGTGACCTTTTTCTGCTCGTTTATTATATCATTACATTTTCATTAACAAACGGGGTTTTCGTAACGTAGTCTTGAGTGCGGGGCCGATGTTTTGTCCGCCTTAAAGCGTTTATATTCACTCCGGCCTGTTCGGGCCTCTACATATATATATATATATATA